>JALMQS010000621.1:224663-440969 GCA_024734495.1 Forficula auricularia
AGCATGATCATCATCACAACGTTGCACTATACTATCCAGATCCGAGCACATAACCAGATCAAGAATCTTGTCCTGGTGGTTATAGATTCTATTCACTTGATACAACTCCAAGGATGACAATAATTCCATTATAAGGTTTTCAGTGTTGGAGCCACCATAATGAATTGCAGAGTCCCAGGAAAGAGCAGGAAGATTGTAGTCACCAGTAATAAGAATATTACAAAATTTGTAAGTTGAACATATCTTTTCGACTGCACTGCAGTGCAAGCCGTACTTGTCGAAAGCAGAATCTGGAGGTAAGTAGACACATCCTATAAGGGCATTACTAGTTGCTCCGCAGGAGATCGATACAAACAGATGCTCAATCTGATCAAACTCGGACGATATATAAGTAGAGTGAAACCTTTTTTTGATTGCAATTAGAACTCCTCCGCCAGTTTTTTTATGACTGGTTTTGGAATTTCTATCACATCGATACATATTATAAGAGGGTAAGCCGAGTTCAGAATCACTTATATCTTCAGAGAGATTAGTTTCCGTAAATAGCAAGATATCATAATCAAACAACGTAATAGATTGACTCAGAGAGGGCAGCTTAGTTCGTAATCCATTGACATTTTGATAATAAACTTGTAGCTGCCCTATACTGTGTTTTTTGGAGTTTTTTTTGACTATTTTGGGAGTGTTTTGTACATACCTTATAGTATATGCGTCTTTATCATCATTATTAAGTTGATCAAGTTTCATTCTGAGACTCTTTAAATAGTCCCTTTCCTTTAGAGTGCGGTCTCTTGATATAGCTATATTATTTGGTAAATTTGCTGTTTTTAATTTTTTCAAAATATTCAATGCTTCACCGTCTTTTCTAAATATGATTTTGAGCGGTCTTGGCTTTGACTGGGTACTAGATTTACCCAATCTGATAAATATTGACCCAGTTAAGTCAGTGTCCCGGCTCAGGTGTTGGATCACTTCAGTTGCCTTGACTTTGTCATGATTAATTCGATCTTTTAAATTTTCCGACTTGAGTTCATCCAGTCCGTGTAGAATGAGGTTATTTGAACATTTATTTCTTTCGCTCATTTCCGAAATAATGTCCTCAGTCATATCTTCAGAGATTATCATTTGTTTGATTTCAGACTTAAAGTCTTCAAGAGATTTACTGTAATCATCCAATCTCTTCATCAATTCGCCAGCATCACTGTCCGTCTTGCCATCAAAGCGGAAACAGAAAAATACCTTTTTCTTCCTTTGATTTTTCAAAATGTTTAGAGATTTGTCTAGCTCAACCTCGGAGCAACGCACCACACACGTGGCAGGATGGGAGGTTTTTAGGTTAAAAAAGTCTGAATTTTGATGTAAAAACTTCAAAAACCGTTTGTAAATCACAATTTTTACATTAAAATCACCACTAATAAACACTTATTATAAACAACTCAAGTTCTAGGACAAAATGGAAGATATTTTCAGAAAAAAACACCAAATAACGCACTCGATTTATACCTCGATGTATACACAGACGCCACCTACATTCGAAAAAAGAGATATCCACGTAAAGATCTCTAAATAAAATTAAACCAAATTTTTTAAAAATTTATTTTTAATTCAAATCAAGATATTAAAGAGGCTATATTTAGAGGGTTTTTGGAGCTATTGTCGTTTAGAAAAAAGATAAACTTAAAATTACTATTAAAAAATACTTTCTAAATTCTCTTTTTTTCCTCTTTATCCACTACAAATAAGAACAACGATTTTTATATCTCAAGTATTTTGGAAATTATAAGCAAGGGAACCCATTAATATGAGTTCTAAGATGCAATGACGTAGCCAGAAAAAATTTCGACGGGGAGGGGGTTAGCTACTCACCGAGGAATTAAAGGAGTATTGATATACTCATAGGAGTAGGAGACATGACCTCCATGATGTCCAGATTGTTTTTTTTTTTATTAAACGTTTTTATTGAACGTTTTATTTATATCCTGTAAAATTTAAAATTTCGATATTTACCTCAACTTTTCTAGGTGGGAGGGGGGGGGGTTAACACCTTAGCCCCCTCCTCTCTTGCCCACTTGCACTTAGCAGGCTATTTGTGTACACTAATTTTTGAAACGTAAGGAAAAATAATTTTCAAAAATGATTTCTATCCACTAGTATTATTTATTTATCTGATGCAACTCAAACTCCCTATGTTGTTATGTATAATTTTTTCAGATTGTTAGCAGGATTGTATTCATCCCCTTGGGAATTGAATCCAAATGCCAAAAAGCAATCCTGACCAATAGATCTATTTCTTATAAATTAAATCACCACGCACTAAAACCCGTTGAGGGAGGAAATATTTATTAAAAAAAAATATTTTTCCCTTTAAGAACATAACAACAAAAATATTTAAAAACTAAACAAATATTAAAAAGCCCAATAAAAGAGAGTAATTTCTCCATTTTACTTATTAAATTTTTTTAAGGTGGAAAAATAAAACGGAGATTTAAACGTAAAAATTTAAAACTACAACACAAAAAAACAATTAACCGCTGACATTAAAATTCTAATTTACAATTAGTGTTATATAATTTTGAATACACTTACAAAAGTTTATTATATTAAAATAATAAATAAGGAAACAACAATCCAGCAATCTGTATTGAAGATTTTCTACAGTGAATTATATATTAAATTGATGATTCCGCGACATTTCAGCCCTCGACAAAATATCCCCGACAAAATATCCTTCAGACAAAATATCTCATGACAAAATAACCTTACCCTCGTGAATCTTATGAGTATGCTGACGCCAACCGAACCGTCTAAAAACCAGGAAAAAATATTGGCTGATGGATAGAAGGGCCGAAAAGCCAAAAAAAATTGAATTGTATCTATATATTTATTTTTGTGTCTTTAAGAAATATTTTGATCCTTTGTCTCACAATAAACATCATTTATCTTTACCTATAAATCCGCATTCAAGTGGTATTAGTCCTCTTAATGCCTGTCCATCCTATTCGCCTCATTAAAGTAATTAAATCCGCTTATTTAACAAAGAAAAACATTAAAATTGTTTTGTGCCTAAAATGGAAAACAAATATTACAATTATGAAGTTTAAATACCAAGGTGATTTTGCGATTGCATTAAAATCTACGCTATAACTGCCGGGAAGTTACTATTTTTAAAAAATTAATACATAAAATCTAGATGATATCATTATGCCGCTTTAGAAATTTTATTATTTATATTTTTTTACTTTCTCGTTGAAGTGCAATCATTAAAAACAAGCAAGCAATTAATGGATAATTACTTAAGTATTTGTTATAATTGGTTGTTAAAACGTTTATATACCTATATGTTATGTCTTAGAAATTAATCTTTTTTTTACCGAAAATGGGAAAATTGTGTAAAAAATATAGAATAAAGCTAATTTATAAAATACTCTCTTTTCAAATAAACTGGCAAATGTGTTTTATTTTCAAATAAATTGATGAATTATGGTCTAATTATATTATTCTAAATAAGAATTCAATAATATCCAGTTCGAGCCCCCAGCTGATTCTTTCAATTATAATAAGATTTTTTCTAACTGACTAATTTTATTAAATTGAATTTTTTTTTGCCGAGAGTAGCAGAATTTTTATACATTGAAGGAGACAATAAAAGATGTGTCTTCTGCTGGAATTATAAATTTTATTTATTTATAACGAGACTATAGTTTTGAGGGCTTTGCCTCTTCATCAGTCTATTACAATCGACCGATAGACTGATGAAGAGGGCAAAGCCCTCGAAACTATAGTCTCGTTATAAATAAATAAAATTTGTAATTCCAGCAGAAGACATACTCTTTTATTGTCTCCTTCAATGACTAATTTTACAATTTTACAATTTCCAACATATTTATATGGTAAAATCTAGAACACTGAGCGTTACTCCGAATTTTTTGCTTAATTTAAAAGCGATATAATTATTAATATTATTTTTAATTTTAAATTCTGGTTAAAAGTTCGATTTTAGTTTGCAGCCAGAATTAAATAAAATTTATATTATTTTTTTTTGCCAATTTTTTGAACCGCTTCGGCGATCATCAGGCTGTGCAGAGTGCACAGTTTTGAACATAATTGCAATTAAATCTATTTTTTAGTACTATCTACTGAAGATGGTCAACCAGAGATGACCGAAACTGTTTGGTGAATCAATAAAATAAATAATAATAATTAACTGAAAATATTGTCTTTTATTAATTTGTGACTAAACAACCCTTTCAATTTAAAAATAATTAAAAAATTAAGTCACTAAAGTTTTGGAAGAATCTTATAATTAAAAATAATATTAATATTCATGGAGGTGTCTTCGTTGACTCTTTTAAGCCCTGAAGAGAAAAGGGTCGATCCTCTGAATCGTCAGGTTTTTAAGAGGATGAAAATAACATAATATATTATTTTATGTTATTTAATTTCCTTGGACTGATTTTTCATTAATTCACCAATGAATTCTACCACTCCGTCTTCAATAAGAAATACCTCTAATTAATTAAATTTGCTAATTTTATTATATAATAATATTTTTATGGAGTTTAGAATTAAAAAAACAATTAATTAAAATAAAAGAAAATTAAAAAAATGTAATTATAAATTTTTATTGCCACACCCATATGTAAATAATTCCTTTATTTAAGAAAAATCAAATCAAATTAATTACGTTTTGTCATTCTCAAAACTTGTTAATAAAGTTGGTTTCAGCAAAATCGTTTAAGCAGTTTGCAAAAAAAATATATACAAATTTATAAAAGAAGATATAACTATATAATATTACATAAACAAATGATATAAATGCTTAAAGAGATCCACCCACTAGAAATTCCAAATTCTTCACTACCTTTTCAAAGAGCTGCTAAAACTAGTAATTATTCTAATTGGTAAATTTGATAATAATTTGCCTATGAAAACAACTCCAGTAATGGCTTGCAGATTGAAAGTCGAAATTAGTGACTAATTAAAAGTTTCATTGGAATCTCGAAATAGCACATCGATGTGTTTAATGGAAATGACTACGATAGTCTCTGATTAGAACACGATAATTAATAAATAGGAAATATGTAAATGTGGAGGGCTAAATGAGAGAGAAAGAGAGGACTTTGAATGCTGTCCTGCCTCTCCGACCCCTTTTGAATACATTTAATGTAATTCCAAAATAACATATTTTCAACTTAAGTTGTAATTACAGTTGGTTAAGTATTGATTACGAACATAATAGTAGAAATAGTAGTAGTAATAATAATACGCTGTTGTTTACATTGTACATTGGTTTTAGGGTGTTTCGTACTTGAAAAGGTGTATCAAATTGGTAAGAGGGGATGCAAAATTAGACAGGGTTGTTCGATCATACGGTGTTCGATTAGATGGGATTTGGGGTGGAAAACAGGAGGGGGTGAATTACAAACGAACATGGATCCGAAATGAACACTACAACTACATACATTGCTACAAGTCTTCGGATAATGGTACAAACCATCTGACCTCAAGGGGGTTATAAAATATAGCCTTGTTGTAGGACCAAATGCCTTGCTTGTCATGTCGAAAGCACCCGATCAGGTAAATCTCGGAATTTAAGCAATAGTGGTGTGGTTAATTCTTGGCTGGGTTCTGGGTGATTATCTAGGAACCTGTGCTGATGATTAAAATTACCCGTACTCACTGTGTTATTTTTAGGGCTTATTTAAAAATATTAACTAGCTAAAATGGTAGCCAAATGTTATTTTCTTTTAAGGAGGTGCTTTCTCTCCAGTTGAGTCAAAAGAAGTGTAGTATCTAATATTTAATAAAATAAGTTCAAATACAAATGAAAAATAATAGAATTAAAAAATAATTAAATACAAAAGTTAGTTTGATTTATTCAAATCAGCTGATTATAATAAGTCTTGTATGATTTGGCAATGCGTTGTATTATTTAGCATTTATGTGATATTTTAAAGTAAATATCTCATTAATTTCGATGGTCAATGATATATTTTATTGCAAAAAAAAGAAACCTGCATGTTTCAAAATTTTTTAAATTATTTTTAACTTTATCAATTCAACTAAAAGTAGTATAATTCAAGAGAAAGTGTCAAGATCTTAATTTTCCATAAGACTCTGAGAAAATGTTTACATTTTAAAAAATTTTATTTTCAAAAATTTGCTCACTGATTGAATCTTCACCAAAGCATAGATAGAGACTTAAACTATTATAAAAAATTATGTTATAGTTATGATCTAATATTTTTTATTTAACAGTGGCGGCGAAAGGACATCCTTAAATCAAATTTTGTTTGAATTATTGAGATATAATAATTCTTTTTAAATTTGAAATTTCTATATGTTAAGATGATTAAGAAAAATAATGTTTAATTATTTCTAGAGACTATAGTTTCGAAGGCCTTGCCTTCATCATCAGTCTACCACAAATATTTCATATGTAAGATATTAATTTGCCGATGGTAATAGATTCAAATTTACTAGAAAATCATAAGATGGTGTCATTTATTAAATCCGATGGAATGGAATATTTTTAATTATATGTCAGAGGGTTTTTTTCACCCCCTCGGGAATCGAACCCGAGTGCCAGTAACAGCAATCCGGGCCATCTGGCTCACCTGCGGGATACGAACCTCTCTGACATATGTAAACGCGTAAAATATTTTACTCAAAGATTGTTATCTTAATTTGTAAAATTTCAGTGATATAGTGATTCTAAATTTAAACATATAGCCATGCCATATAATTTAAATAAAGGTGGTTGAGTGTTTCGAATTTTGTAAGAAATTCAAAATTCGAAGGGCATATTACTTCGGCAAATTAATATCTTTCATATTAAATTAGGAAAAGTCATTCCATTGCCCTTCGAATTTTGAATTTCTTCAAAATTCGAAACACTCAACCACCTTTATTTAAATTATATGGCATGGCTATATGTTTAAATTTAGAATCACTATATCGCGAAATTTTACAAATTAAGATAACAATCTTTGAGTAAAATATTTTACGCGTTTGCATATGTCAGAGAGGTTCGTATCCTGCAGGTGAGCCAGGTGGCCCGGATTGCTGTTACTGGCACTCGGGTTCGATTCCCGAGGGGGTGAAAAACAACCCCTCTGACATATAATTAAAAATATTCCATTTCATCGGATTTAATAGATGACACCATCTTATGATTTTCTAGTAAGATAACAATCTTTGAGTAAAATATTTTACGCGTTTACATATGTCAGAGAGGTTCGTATCCCGCAGGTGAGCCAGATGGCCCGGATTGCTGTTACTGGCACTCGGGTTCGATTCCCGAGGAGGTGAAAAACAACCCCTCTGACATATAATTAAAAATATTCCATTCCATTGGATTTAATAGATGACACCATCTTATGATTTTCTAACAAATATTTCAGTATTTAGTTACAAATTAGTTACAAATTAAGATTTATACATTGAAAATTTTGAAAAATATATAATGTCTTTTTTTTCATGTTTCCTCTTGGGAGATTAGAATGTAAATGGAGCAATATCTGGGTTACTCTTTTGTTTAGACTTTTTCTAAAGAGTTTTACCTGAATGAATGGAATGTTTTTAAAAATGGGTCATTGATAATTTCTAGTTTTTCATTTAAAGATTCAATTGGGCTTTTTTCCAAGGATTTTAAAATTTCTATGGATTCTTTTAAAGAAAGAATTAAGGGGTCATTGACTTCTTTGATCAATTTAATTTTGATTGCTCTGGAAAACTATGATTATTAGCATTTAAATGCTCTGCAAATGCATAATTTTCATATTTTAATTTGTAGGCCCTCTTGTGTTCATTGATCCTAATGGATAAATTTCTTTCTGTTTTTCCTATATAAGTTGGATTGCAATCTTGGCATGTCAATTTATATACACCGGACCTTTCATTTTCCGGAATTTTATCTTTAATTTGACTCAATTCACCTCCCAATGTATATGGTGATCTAAAGATTGTCGCGTACCCTAAAGATTTTAATTTATGTTTTATTTTTCGGACATCCCACCATAATATGGTAATATTAGTTTTGGCAGATCTTTAATTTGGGAATTTTGTGAATAGATTAAATTTAAATTTGATTTTTGAATTTTTTTTTTAAAACAGAAGACTTCATTTTATTTTTAACCTAAAATAAAAACAATTCTGTTACCATCGACAGTGAAATCTTTTATTCAACTAATAAAAAGAATTCTATTATATTGTTATAAAATAGTGTTGCCTCATTCTATTTATGTTATTTCTGTTTTATCTAATATAATTGATAATATAAAGGGGGGGGGGGAGGAAAAAATTTTATTTGAATGTGCCAAATATTTTTCGTAATTTATGTTTCTGATGATCTTCAATGGGAGCAAAGATAAAAATAAAATTTAGACGAATTTGTGACGTGACTATTTGAAGCCCTGAAGAAGTCGGCAAAGTCGACGAAACGTTGACTGATAAATAAAAATGTAACACATAAAAACTTGTCCTTATTTTCCTATTATAAACTTTCAAATTCTTTTTAAGAGTTCTGTTTAAAAAGTAAGTTGGAACATGTGTTTGTCTATCTGTCCGATTGTAAGAACTTTATAGCTTGTAGACTAAATAATATACAAACTTGTAATTTTTAAACTATAAGATGTTTTATAAAGAAAAAGTTCAGATTCAGGCATCCAAAGTAGAAATAAAACAATCTCTTTATGTCGATGTTTCGAGTTTATTTTCTAATCTTCTTCAAGAGCTGAAGTATAAATATTAAATTAACAAAACAGTCAGTGGTAAATACACTAGTACAATTTTCAAAAAACTTCTTAGGTGAGTAGCATGAGCTGAAATGTTTAATAATAATCATGATTAAGGAGAGTGTTTTATCGCAACCTTGGCTGAATAAATCTGAACTTTTTCTTTATAAAAAATACAGTTATTTCATTCTCATTATGTATTTATTTTCCTCGAAAAAAAAATATGGTATTTAAATTTTAATAGAATGATTAATTTGGTGAAGATCGATAATTTTTGTCATGGTGTGCGAGGTATGTATACCTATAAAAATCTCAGTAAAATTATGTTTAATTTTTTCATAATTTATTTTTGTTTAAAAAGACAGTGTGAGAGAGTCCTAAAGTGGCTATTTTTATGTAATTTTTGTACGTCTAGTTGTTTGGAAATTACTTATTTAAAAATTATAAAAAATTCCCAGAACCTTCTCATTTTTCTGCTTATCGAGAAATAAGACCGAATTTGATATCTCTAGTATTAAGGTACGGAACCCTCCGTATGCAGTCAGACACACACTTGGTCGGTTTAGTGAAAAAAGTGTTAGAAAATATTATATCAAAGAAAAAAGCATCCGCAAAAACTTCCCCTACAGAAGTATTGTAAATAAAGGGTGGTTACCTGCTCTAAGGGTGAAGAGATAACACATTAGTAAGTTTTCCATGTTATTTCTACGTTATGTATATTGAAATTTAAAATAAATAATGAAAATGAAGGTGCAAGTTTCGAATAGTTACTAGAATTCATGCAAGTTTATTTCTATACTAAGTATATTAATAGCCAACACTATATATCTCTGAAAAAACTTACTAACGAATAATAATCATTTTGAAGGTTGTAGAGAACAATGAAAAATGTCATATTTAATAATTGTTTATTTATGCCTATGTTTATCAATTGTTTAACTAATAATAATCCAAAGTTTATTAATTTTGTTGTTCATCACTTAGATGAAAATTTTATCGGATCTGAATTTAATAGTACCTAATTCAGGCCAAAGTTTTCATTATATGTCTTATATCAGGATTTTAAATTGTTTTTTTTTTGACGACTTTGTGAAAACTTGCATGAAATTCTCATAGTATAGTTAAGACTTTATAAATAAATTTCTACTTTATAAGATTATAGACTTGAGAACAATAAATCAGGAATGGGATATATTGAATTTTTTTTAATCAAATACATTTTATTATTCAAGTTTCTTCGGAGAGGGGTGTTCAACCCCATAATCTCTGCTCACTGCCTATGAACTGTACACCTGTTGCCAGGTATGATACTGACAGCTGACGTTTCAAAGTTATCTTTAATCTTGGTCAGATTTGATTAGCATTAGCCTAAAGGGGTATTTCGGAAATCGCAACCCTCTGTTTTCACAACTATACCCTTAAGGCCGGTCAGTCCTATATTCCAAAGACTAAAACGCCGTTTAAACTGCCTGATATCTTTCAATGTCAGCTAAATCTGCTAACCGTCAGTTAAATGCATCCAAGAGCTAAAATTAGAGTGAAAAATAGCATAGATTCTATTAGTGAAAATCAGTAACGTTAACGGTGAATGACAAAAATATATTTGTGGGGAGAAAAATCTTGATCACCGATAACTGGCTGGTCATAGATGCCAGAGAGGTCAATTTGTATTGAATTCCCCTACTTTATGAATTCTATTTATCTTGAATATGGTGCACATGTAGGGATTTTGACATTCGGGATTTTGGGTGAGACGTGGCACTCCTTAAATATATGACATCCCTATCGTGATTTTCGCCAATTATGTCTTCTCCTTATACTAAAGAAATTAGTTTTATTCTTTCGGAATCCGAAAAGTTTGAGCTTTTTGTGATGAAGGCTTAACAAAAGCAAAACACCAACAACTTCACCAACAAAATCACCAACAACTTGGAGCGCTTTAAGTTTAAATAAACCTACAGCTACGAAATAGCATGTTTAACCGGAAGTAGTTAAGTCGGCATTGTTGTTTGATCAGTATAAAAATTTAACCTAATTAAATAATAGCTCCTTTTAAGTAAACTAATTACCGATTCATTATAAATTAGTAAAATTTATTTTCCTCATGTATCGATTTCCTTAAATGCACATTTTATTTACTTTTCTAATTTCA
Source organism: Forficula auricularia (assembly GCA_024734495.1). Lineage (NCBI taxonomy): Eukaryota > Metazoa > Arthropoda > Insecta > Dermaptera > Forficulidae > Forficula > Forficula auricularia. The sequence goes on from JALMQS010000621.1 coordinate 235,551, forward strand.
CGAAATGTTTATTTTTATTATTTATTTATTTTTTAGTAATCTATATCATTTAATAGTTGTTTTTTTTCCTCGCTCGCTCTTTCACGCCGCATCCACTAATTGCTCGGTTCGTGATATAATCGTCGGTTATATCTTTGAGATGACGTCACTAAGCCACCTGTTTCAATGAGCCGTGACATGAATAGAAAAAAGAAAAAAGAAGTAAAGTAAAGGAAGAAAGAAAGAACACGATGACAGTGCACTGGAAAATAAATCTAGGAAAAAAGGTTAGATGAGAAATTGTTTCTAAGTCCTATACATTTCCAATGTAAATTTATATAGTAGAAAAAGAAAAATATGGAGCTAAACATAAAAATGAAAAGTAGTAATTTAAAAAAAGTAAAATATTAAAGTTAAATTTAGAGAATGAAGAAAAGATTATTTTTATTGCAGACAAAAGGATCAGCCGGGGCTCGAACCCTGGATCTTTGCATGTGTACTGCAATGTTTTGTCATAAGAGCTTTAGCTCTTATATCCACTAAGCTACTGATCCCTGAACCCAAACTAATACTTATTGTCTATATGAATTATAGAATTTCTTTTAATACTCTCCTCGAAGCGTTGGGAGGCGCTGGGATATTTAATTGTTTAATTAGAAATATTAAAGTTTTAAAAAATCGAAAATATTTAATAAATAAATAAATAAAACTCATGTTGTAATTAATGTCTATTAATTGGTCTTTTTGTTTGCCCAGTCATTGAAGTTTTTCTCTGCTTCTAGTTAGCAAGCTAGATTTTTGTATAACTACAGCTTCATTCAGAAGCTCTAAATGAAGTATTAAAAATTCGTACTAATAGATAAAAATCAAAAGTTGGTAGAGATGGTCGCCATCGGTGAATAACAAACATATTTTCATGAGGAGAAAATTTGTTGTTCACTATCAACTGTCTCACAATATATGTTGAGTGAGGAAGGAGCGAATTCGCATTGAATTCACATTACCTTATTAGTCACTAAAGGGCGCCAGAACCCCTCAATGTGTTGGATTTAGTTAAAATTTCAAGTCATTTTAGAAGATGTGTGTACGTAAAAAATACGCCTGTATATAGGCAATCAATTCGTCAGCTCTTCTTTAAGGCTGCGTAAAATCTAGGCTTTGCCGTAAAGCACTTGTGTATTGTAAAAAATCATTTGGCAATTGATTTTTCCTTAATAATTTTAAAATAATATGTTAATACAAAAGATCTCAGAATTAAAACCTCTATGAAATTACCTGAAAACTCAAAAATTACACAAACCTGGTTTCATTTCTGAAATAATCGTCCAATATGTTCACTAGCTCTCGGACTAATATGTTTAGATAATATTCAAATTTAAATAGTAATTACACGATCAGTGTTCTACAAATCGTAAGTGAAAGAACATGGAGAATTTTTAATAGAAAAACAAATCGTAAACAGAAATAATCCTAATAGCTTTTTAGTTTTATTTTCTCATATTTTTTTTAACAAGGTTCAAAGAAACGTGGCTTCCTTGGTCATAGGGGTAAGAAGAAAAGTAAGGAAATAGAAAGATGTATTATATACCTTTAGGCACTGTTTTGTAAGCTTTCGGCCAAGCCTTGACGTTGCAAAAACTCGCAAGTAGAAAGTTCTAATGCATCCTTCATTTTCAAACAACAAAAATTCGATTTTTTTTAAAAGCCAAAGAGGTTTTTTTATTTTATAAATTTTTACCTCTTATTAAAAATCTCAGACAAAAAATATTATCGCAAACTAGAAGATCAAGTGCAATCGATGGTGGGAAGTAATCTCCGAAATCGGAGTCTTAAATACAATGTATACATTATTTCATGTAAAAAAAAATTATTATTTATTGTTAACTTGATTTTTCGAAAAATCGGATTTTCCGAAGTTTGTAATGTTCAAAAGTTATATATATATATATAAACATCCAAAATGAGGCGCAAGGTCAAGATTCTAAATCTTTGAACTAAACTCAACCAACATCAGTAAACTCTAGTTGCCACAAAGGTATTCAGTGAAACGCGTTTTAACTAGTAAGAACGCGTTCTTACTAAAAAGCGGGTTTTTAATGCAACATATATAAAAAAATATTAAATAGTCTCAAAAATTATATATATATGGATTAAAAACTGCGCTTATCCTTGAAATGTCCCAAATGATACACGTCCCACTATTTGAAAACCACAGTATCAAGCGAATACTGAATTACAAATCCTCTATTTCCAATTAAATCCTTTTTATCTGGTAACTAAATAGAATAATAATCCAATGCGAAGGAATGTTTGTCAAATATCCTCTAATGAAACTAAAGCGAAAGCAAAGACAACGAGACATTTTATTGTTAGTTTGTTTGTCTGTTTGTTTTTTGTTTTTGTTTTTTTGTTCCGCCGGTCTTTTGTTTTGTTTAAAACAAATCGATCTTCTGTTGCTTGTCACCAACCCTTGGAAATTAAAGTAACGTTCATTTGTCTCTGTAACAAAACGGAAAACGGCTAGCAAACCTCTTGTTGGAATTTTTAATTACCTGTCGGAGTAAGAGAGGAAAACTGGTCAATAGACAGACAGAGTGACAGACTTACTTACAGATAGACACACGTTCGGATGAGAGTGAGAAAGAGAGGGCGCTTTGAGTGAAAGCGTCACACACTAACACCTCGCCATCTCTTTTCTTCAACCCTTGAGTAACATCCGAAAAGCCTTTTATCTTGATGGTTAAGCAATCTCCAAGTCTCACTGATAAGAGTTTTTTTTTTATTTTTTAGTTTTTTTTTGTCAGATTAAAAGGCATCAACTGAAAAAATAAGAGTGTCAAAATATGTTTTAGGATTTTTTAATATTTTTTTACTTTGATGTGACATTATTTTTAATATTACTACTATTCATCGATCTCTGAATAGAATGGAATTTTGATTGAATGGCTTGTAGAAAAAAAATATTACAAAGGGATAAAAATTGTTATTGAAATTATTTTAGGCGACAGGTTGTCTGACACTTCTCCCACCCCACCCCAGGGAATTCTATAGATTTTTTTTTTTTGGCTTTTCGGCCTTTCTAGCCATAAGCCTAATTACGATACTAGTTATATTTTTTTTAAATTTGTCTTCTACCCCCGGGGTCAGATTTTAGCTGGATGCCTCGAGTCGGATTCGAACCCGGGTCCCCTGGTTAGCTTGCTGTCACGCTACCGCCTAGCCTATCTGATCCCCCAATTCTGTAGTTGACAAAATATTTAAATAGTAACAGTGCTTACTGATTATTATTTAAAGTTTTAGGGTGTTTGAAAAATTGAGAGATGTATTAGTACATACTAGAGATGTTACGGAGCTCCGACTCCGAAAGGTCGGAATTTCTGATTGATTTTACACCTCCGGCTCGGATAATTTTGAATCGGAGGTTCAAAGGTCGAAAGATACGACCGTGGCCAGCCAGAGCACGCACCTACAAATTTTGACTTGTCAGGCGGGGAATCCCCTCATTTTTCTATTGTTGCATGTTATTCTACTTACCGATGTGTTTTATTATTTATATTTGACTGATTAATTAATCATATTTCTATTATTTCATTAGGCCTACCCTTAATAGTAAGTTGAATACATCTCTCTCTTCTACTCCGACTCCGCCTCCGATAAATCAAATTTAAAATCTCCGGTTTTGACTCCGGTTCCGGTAAACCCACCCCCGTAACATCCCTAATACATATCATTATATTTTTTTTTAAAGTTAATCCAAATATTTCGAAAACATTTGTTGTTTTGGTGTTGGATCGGTGTAGGCTACCAATAAATCCTTGGTGTTGGGTCGGTGTAGGATGGCAATATGGTCTCGGAGTTAAATCCGTACAGGCTGCCAATATAAGCTTCGGCCCAGTAACTATATCGTGCCAATATAGGCTGCCTGTATGGTTTCGACATAGTATACCTGTTCCCATTTGATGATGGTTCCTATTTAGGGGAACTATATAGTTCCAATACGCTTTTTTTTTTTTTTTTTTTTGTCAGATTAAAAGGCATCAACTGAAAAAATAAGAGTGTCAAAATATGTTTTAGGATTTTTTAATATTTTTTTACTTTGATGTGACGTTATTTTTAATATTACTACTATTCGTCGATCTCTGAATAGAATGGAATTTTGATTGAATGGCTTATAGAAAAAAAAATTACAAAGGGATAAAAATTGTTATTGAAATTATTTTAGGTGACAGGTTGTCTGACACTCCCCCCCCCCTACTCCCACCCCAGGGAATTCTGTAGTTGACAAAATATTTAAATAGTAACAGTGTTACTGATTATTATTTAAAGTTTTAGGGTGTTTGAAAAAATTGAGAGATGTATTAGTACATACTAGAGATGTTACGGAGCTCTGACTCCGAAAGGTTGGAATTTCCTATTGATTTTACACCTCCGGCTCCGACTTCGGCTCCGATAATTTTGAATCGGAGGTTATAACGAAGATCGACATAGTGCGCACCTACAAAGTTTGACTTGTCGGCCGGGGAATCCCCTAATTTTCTATTGTTGCGTGTTATTCTACTTACGTATGTGTTTTATTATTTATATTTGACTGATTAAAGAGACTGATTGCTGAATACTATTTCTATTATTTAATTAGGCATGCCCTTAACAGTTAGTTAAAAACATCTCTCTCTTCTATCCCGACCCCAAATCCGATCCGACAAATTAAATTTAAAATCTCCGGGTCTGACTCCGGTTCCTGTAAACCCACCTAATACATACCATTATATATTTTTTAAAATTTAATTCAAATATTTCGAAAACATTGGTGGTTTTGGTGTTGCATCGGTGTAGTCTACCAACATAGTCTTGGTGTTGGGTCGGTGTAGGATGGCAATATGGTCTTGGGGTTAAATCGGTACAGGCTGTCAATATAGTTTCGGCCCAGTAACTATATGGTGCCAATATAGGCTGCCTGTATGGTTTCGACATAGTATACCTGTTCCCGTTTGATGATGGTTCCTATATAGGGAAACTATATAGTTCCAATACGTTTTGTGCTACTAGGGATATGGTGAGTACTTATTTATCAGCAGAAGCCGCTCTCCAATAGCAGCTTCCACTAAAGTGTTTGCCTATATGTTTTTGAAATACAATACAACCTCGATTATCCGGCACTCGATAGTCCGGGAGACAAGATTTTGTTTAGTGCTTGCTCAGTATACAAATTTCAGCCAAAGTGCCCATAAAGACACATTTGAACTGAAATACACATTTACCTACTGTTTATACCTTATGTTAGTTTGTAAGTAAAGTACACGTTTTTGCTCTTTAAATTGTTATTATTGACATATTTCCTTGTTCAAGTAATTTTTTTTAATAAGACCTCAATAATCCGGTAAAATCGGTAATCCAGCATTGGCAGATCCCCAAGTGTGGCGGATAATCGAGGTTCTACTGTATTCAGAATTAACTATTAAAAAATATTGATATTTGTACTGATACCCAGCTCAATTTATTCCGACAACTTATTTAAATTTAATTTAACAGATTGTTAAATAAAACACACGTCAGTATCTAAGAATGACTATCAGATTATTATTATATGTTCAAATATAATAATGACAAATGCCGATAGTAACAGAGTTAATTAAGATTCATCAACAGAGGTGGTTGGCTACTAAATACGAGGAGTTAAGGATAATTTTTATTATGTTAAAAGGGTGTACCCGCCCCTTCGGGAAATGAAGTCGGATATCGAAAATACTGTCTGGGAATTCAGCTTACCCTGCAAAGTGTAACGGTGTAACCAATCTGCCATATAAAATAAAGTAAAGAAAAGTTTAAAAATTTAAAAAATATAAAATTCTATGTAGGTTTCACAAAAATATACCATATGAGATCATGTAAAATAATTTACTCTAGGATTTAATCTTTATCATTAAAAAAATATAACCTTTCTGACATAACTTTTAAGGAGTTAGGTGTTGGTTCTAGGTGAAACATTTTAATATAATAATAAAACTTGAGTAAGATGCGAGAGGTAGGTTTCACAAAAAAATAAATAAAACAAAATTGAGTTTTGAATTCGATATATTTCGGAGGTGAGCCCATCTTCAGGAGTCAAAGAAAACGAATATATTGAATTCAAAACTCAATTTTGCTTTATTTCTTTTTTTGTGAAACCTACCTCGCATCTTTCTGACATAATAAAAGTTATCCATAATACCTGGGATATATGGTAGTAGCCACTTCTCTTGATTTTCCTTGAAAATCATAGCTCTGATTTGTCTTTTATATTTAAATTCGGAATAATCATTCGATTGCAATTTTATTTTTGAAAATTTTTAAAAATAGAAATCCTCAAAATTATCTAATTAAAACAAATGTTTTAACTGTATGTGTAGATTTAAAATCAAGTAACCGAGAAATTTTTTAATGTCGAATATAAAATCTTTGAGTAAAATGTTTTACGCGTTCTATATGTCAAATTGGTTACATCTCGGAGGAGAAACCAAGTATCCGGACTGCATTTTTGACAAACGGGTTCAATTCCTGGCTTCTTTAACATGAAATTAAACATATCTAATTTCCATGCGATATAAAATAGGTATTTGTTTATCTAATCATTGAGAATGATTATTTTTAAAGTTTTGTAAAATATTTAAATTAAAAGTGGCGAAACGTTGCAATTGATAAGTCGTAAACAAACACTTATTTTGTTCCTCATCCTTTGAAAAACAAAAATTACATTTAAAATAAACTATTATGGTAGTGGCGTATTTGGCGATATTGTATCTTTTAGTTTTCTGCTCTATTAGGCGAATCGCCTCAGAGCATCAATAAATGAACAAATAAATAAATAAATAATCTGTTCGGATCGAGGTTTTGAGTTTTTCAGCCATCGAAAATATGAGCTTTTGTCAATTTCGATTCTTAACCAATTCTCATTATATTTTATAATCAACTGGTGTGTTCACCACATGACTTTCACATTTTCATTTATTTGAAGTCATCGCGACACTACTAATTAACACCCCCTTCCTTTATTTCGTTTTTTTTCTCAAAAACGGCTCTAACGATTTTTTTTAGAAATTAGTGTATTTATCAAGTGTCATGAGTTAATAGTTGTGTTAAATTTTTAATCCAATTGAATTAAAGGAAGGGGTTGTAAATTAGGAGTGATGTCAAAATAAATATTTTAATCGTTCATATCTCGTCTTCGGAAAATCGCAGAGCAGTAAAATTTGTAACTTAAGCTATCTATAGGCTACAAGAAGTATAACAAGATTTTGGTTAAAATAGAAAAATCGGAAGTTGGTGTTTTCGTACGAAAGAATGTAGCCCCTCCTGCGTTTCGCAACCATAAGTCTCAGAGATACGAAATTTGAAACTAAGCTTGATATAGGCTGGAAGGAGTACATCAAGCTTTTGGTAATGGTAATCTGTAAAAAAAATCTGTTTTCTTTTTGTAAATGGCTGCCCTCTGCGTGGCGCAATAAATCAGTCATTGAATTTGGAAGACCGGAAGTGGACATTTACATGAAAGATTTTTTTTTGAATTTCTCAAAAACGGCTCCAACGATTTTGACAAGCTTAAGTTTCGAATTTCGTAGCTCTGAGACTTATAGTTGCGAAACGCAGGGGGGGGGATATGTACACGCACTGAGCAATGAATTTTGGAACCCTTTTTGGTCTCTGTGGACAAAAACTTTCAGTTTTATGTCCTAATTCCGGTTTCCAACTATTAAGGGCAACGATTGCTTCCACCTAGAAGTTAGAAAATGAAAGTAACTTTTTTCATCTCTGAGATACAAGCTCTCAAAGAGTCAGGACCTGCCATCGCTATAGGTACTATCTTATCATATTCTATTGAATATAAATGTGAAAGTAAAAAATGTAAATCTATGAAATTCCAATATAACTTCCTTTAAAATTTTGAATTTATTATTATAATTGATATTAAAATTGTAATCCCAATATTTTGAGGAAAGCTCTGTGGTGAAAAAACTACCTATAGAGGGGTCTCAAAACTTGAAATACATAATTTGTTTCATCTTCCAAAACATCGACGATTACAATTTTCATACTGTGTCTAATTATTAGATTTTTATTTATTAATTAATAGCATTAATTATACGACAAAAATCTTAAATTTATGGAGCTTGCTTGAGCATAAAAACCATATAGGGAAAGAGCTTGGATGGTTTTTCCAGCTCGTTCAACAAGACGTTGATCCTCGAAGGTTCTCGAACATCTGGCCATTTAGACAACCTTAATGTGTTTGAGAGAAAAAAAGAGACAGAGTCAGTGTCAAAGAAATTAACATTGGCCTAGATTTCTTCCTAGAAGTGATAATTAATTATGACTTTGAACATAGGTGGGTTTTTAGGCAGCTTAATTTCCTTATTCAACAATATATAATAACATATTTTGATTCGCGGAAACTTCTATTCTCTTAGTAATAAATTAAAAGAAATGAATTGAGACGTATAGAAAGCAATATGATTTAAGGATTTGAGTAAATAATATTGATAGATAATAGAATGTAAAATATACAATTTAATAGGAAAATTAAATTATTTTATTTGATTCAAATAACGTGTCAAGTTTTTTTCAAAAATAAATAGTTAAATAAATAAATATTGAATCTAAAAATTTATTTTAGGTAAATGAAAATACATATTTTATATATCTTTTCAAATATCTAGTGATTTCAAGAAAAATAAACTGCATCGGATCGTTGCTAAACTTTATCCAAATTCATTTGAAATATTAATATGTTTATTCCTTTATTATTAATCAGATATCACATGCAATTTGCAGTTCATGTTGACTTTAATTCAAATATAATGATCGAACAGTCGAGGAATAACAATTTTACATTGGATTTTTGACATTTCGGTTTTTATTGGTAACCAATGCTGAAGACATAGAGGAATCAAGCTTGAGTTGTTTACCAAAAAAGAATTTAGTCTTTTTGATTTTAAGTCGATTCTTCCACGTTTTCAGTAGAGGTTGCCATTAATAGTCAAAACATCAAAAATAGAATGCAATAAGGTTATTCCTCTAGTATTAGATAAGAATCGATCGTTATTTTTGATTTTAAGCCGATTCCTCCATGTCTTCAGCAATGGTTACCAATAATAATCGAAGCGTCATAAATCTAATGTAGAATTATTATTCCTCAAGTAATAGATGAGAATCAATCGCTATTTTTGATTTTAAGTCGATTCCTCCATGTCTTCACCAATGGTTACCAATAAAAACCGAAACGTCAAAAATCCAATATAGAATGGTTATTCCTCAAGTACTAGATGAGAATCAATCGCTATTTTTGATTTTAACCCGATTCCTCTATGTCTTCAGCAATGGTTACCAATAATAAAACCGAAACGTCAAAAATCCAATATAGAATGGTTATTCCTCAAGTACTAGATGAGAATCAATCGCTATTTTTGATTTTAACCCGATTCCTCTATGTCTTCAGCAATGGTTACCAATAAAACCCGAAACGTCAAAAATCCAATATATAATGGTTATTCCTCAAGTACTAGATGAGAATCAATAGTTATTTTTGATTTTAAGTCGATTCCTCTGTCTTCAGCAAAGGTAACGGATAAGAAAACAACGCAGTTGCTATGGTTACTTATAAAATTTCCTCCCAAATTTTTATCCGTAGGCACGCCGGGTACTGCTCGTATTATATATTTTTCCCAGAAAGTAAATTCTTTTTTTTTGTAATAGCAAGCTGGTCTCTTAACAAACATTCTGTTAATCATTTAATTACCCCTTCCCCCACCCCCTTGATATTATTTTATCTTCTACATTAAACGGCTAGCTAATATCATTTTATTCACATTTTAATAACTCAATTTATTCTATTATCTTATTAAATTTATACAGCTATTTATTTGTATAGAAATTTCCGACTAAAGTGTTTATTGTTTGTCTTACAAGACAATATTAATAACAATAAATATTAATTTAAATAAATAAATATTAATTACCCATGACTGCTTCCTTCCTTCCTTATATTATATCTATTCTACTATAGAACTATAGAACTTTGTGGGTAATTTAGGGAGAATAGATTATATTATAGAATAAGTTATTTTATATTAAAATACATACTCGTATATTTATTTATAAATTATGAATTTAATGTTATTAAAAATAAATAAATAAATAGATCACATATTTAGGATACTAAATGTGCTAATCTATTTTTTTTCTATCTTGTATGTGAAAATCTCGGATTTTTAGTTTTCTTTATAAAAATTCAAATAATTCCTCGTAGCAAATCAATTCACTAATTTATATATAGGGGTCGGAAAAAAATAATATGAACACCTGACATATACATAATATTTATTATATTCATATTTTTTATTCACCCCCTGTATATACGTACCATATATGTTCCGTATCACAACGATAATCCCTGAACAAGACATAGGCCAGTTTATGACGGTTCAGAACCTAGAATTTTTTTTAATAAGAGTCTCTATAGTTTTCGAGTTATAGGCATGCATTTTTTTGAAAATGGTGATAATCGCTACCCTGCCCTAAATATCAAGATGTTGTGACTAAAAATTTACATATTTTATTATTCTAATTTTTGTTACGCAATCCTGAATGATCCTGTTATTGACCAGAATTCAAAATAAAACCATAAATGCTATACTTTTGGAGAAAAACAATATTTTCCCGACTTATGTTTTAAAAATGTTTGATCAACTAACTTTGAATCATCTTTAATGTAAAAAAAGGTCTAGTATCTATCTTCTGTTCACGGTTTATCGTTGTACGGGACACCCTGTATATATAGGGGGTGAACAAAAAATACTATACATAAGAGCCTAGATTAATTTGTAACAACGTTCAGAGAATGCTGCCGACAGGGAGCGCTGATGCCGTCGGTATATTTGCGGCAAATTTGAAATATAATTGTAATTGTAATTGTAATTTGAAATGAAAGACTCCAATTGATTTTAAATTAAGAAACATTAAATATATTGATAATTATTCCTCCCCTCCCCCCCTCACCACTCAAAAATTAAATATTCAATTCGCTTTTCTTTGCGTACAGAAAAAAAATTAATCAAATCTTATTTGATTTATATTTTATATATTATTTGTTTATTTTTTAATAATTTGCCACTTTTTTATAATTTTTTAAAAATCTAAATTTTGTTATTTTTATTTTTGGATTTTTACAAAATTGAACGACTTAAGACACGCATGCCCGAGTTTATCATGGCAATACTGGAGGGAGCAGCCTGTCATATCATACAAACAACACCTGATCTCTTTTAAATATTTGGAGCCTTATATCCATTATCGAATTAAAAAAAATGATATATTATAATTCTCTCCTCACACGATCCCACTTATTTAAATAAATCTATTTCCACACAAAAAATATCACAATGCTGTAGATTATAGAAGAAAAAATACTTCCAGATTCATATCTAGAGCCTCATTTTGTAGCTGTGTCAGGACGAAAATGAGGCGAAACTTTTAAGAGACTATGTATTTTCGGGAGTTTACAGGTATACATTTGGAGTGTGGTGTTTTAAGAGGAATCAAATTTTTGACCGAGACGCCGCCCGCCAGGGCACCAGCGCGGAGGGCCGAGCTTCGAGGGCGTGCCGAAGGCACGCACGAAAAGCTCGTATTAATATAATAAATTATTGTGTTCATATTATTTTGTCCAACCCCTGTATATATCGAAATCGACAATTTTGCTTCTCACGGCAAGAAAATCTTTTCAAATTAATAAAATAATTTGTAAGACTATTTATTATTATATAATCAAATTATCTGAATCTATGAATGTTTACTTAGAGTACTTGAAGTCTTCATGAATTCTCAACAACAGCAATAGATAATTTCCAAATTTGTTAAAGACACTAAACAACACAAAAAACAATTCCACACTGACTTTCTGATAATTCGTTTCGAATAGAAATGCCTTAGGTGAAAAAAGCATTGCTAATCAAAAGAAATCCGTTACTTGATAAGATATCAGGAATCAAAATAAAACTAGGAAAAAGAAAATTGATTTAGGAGTTCCCTTTTCAATTAATATACTTTACAAATAAGATATGTTTTTCTTTCCTCTCGAACAAGAGATAGTATAATCGTATAATGTACCTATATACCAGTATATCAGAGGAGCTTTCCAGGGTTTCTATAGGTAAAGCTGGTAATTGTACATATGAACGTATAATTGGAGAATAAATAAAAATAAACTGATGTGACTATCCACATAGCTTTTTGTCATACACCTGCCCTCTCTCTTGAGATTTAATATTTAGTCAAATAATAATCAATTCACGAAATAATTTCCTCTGAATTTATCAATTAATCGCAGGGATCTCCTTTTAAATGTGGGACTCTACTAATGTAATATCATATTTCTGTTGATTTTTGCATAAACATTTTATTATTTTAAATTAGTTTTGAACCTCCCTCTTTTGGGTTACTAATCTATCGATATGGCCGAATCTCAGAAATTGTAAGTTCCAACGAGATTTAAAATTTACACAAGGTACTGGCAAGAAGAAATAATTCAGAACTTTGGTTGAATTTGGTCAACCTAAAATACCCCTTGACATTTATTCTTGAGTTTCCGGTATGAAAACGGAAAATTGGTAGAATGATTTCAAAGAAGAGTAGAGAGTAAATAAAAGTCGTGTGGTAAACATATCAGTTAATTTTGTCTACAAATTACATGAACAAAGTTTTCTATCTAGGATATTTTTTAAGGTCATAAATAGAATTTCAATGATCTCATTAATAACATACTACTAGATGACTAGAAGGAAGCACTGTAGTTTCATATACCTGGAATCATTCGCCATCTACATTGCTCAGCTAGTGAATGGGTTTGTAGGTATGTATGTGTTTGGCATTCGGGAATGAATGTTAGTTTATTTCTCCAAGGGCACAGTGCTGAGGAGCACACATGGAGGTTTTAAATAGAAAAATACATAATTCGATTGCAATTAGGCAAGTGGGAAATCTATTTTTCATCAGATATTATTAATAAATTCCATCTGATTACATTTTTTTCTTATATCTGATCAGAAATATGCCCGGAATTGTAAACAAACCCATCTTAAGAGTATAATTATGCAAATTTTTTCACACGTCGACTTGCATCCAAATAAACAAACTGAATCCGGATAGCGTTTTCATGCAAGTTTAGAAACTATCTATTTAATGCAAACCTTGGGTAACCTAAAACAAAGATTCAATTTCTCTATAGCTCTATGCATATAGGATAGAAGTTTTAAATACTAGAACAGATGCAAGTCTCAGAGTGGTTTATAAGAAGAAATCAATAATGCTTTTCTGCTTGATCCAAATAAACATATATACATATTTTGATTACTTCTCATGAATCATCTACTTTGCTATATTTTAGGCCAGTGGTTCTTAACCTATGGGTCGTGACCTAAAATCGGTCGCTAAGCATATCTTTTGTGCAAGATGCGTCGTTAAAAAATATTTTACTAACTTTATTTTCAGTAAGTTTAAAATAATATTTAATTTATTTAATACTAATATAAGTAAATATAAAAACACGTGCTTTTTTCATTAAATTTTCCTTGGATCTAAAAGTAGCTACCTAAGTTTACTCTTAATTGGTAAAAGTGACTTGAAAAAAAAAGCGTGACTCGCAATAATTCGAAGAAAAATGGTTGTAAGAATGATTTAAAAAAAAAGGTATAAAAAAAAAATTTGGATAAGAAACATATTTCTCAAATTTGGGTCGTGGTTTATAAAGTGTTAAGAACCATTGCTCTAGGCATACTGTAAACTTTTCATTTGGAAAGGGAATTCCAAGTCCACTTACTTAAATAAGCCGACTGAGGTGAGTGGACTGTATACCGCGGTCTGTAGGTAACTTTGAGCTTCTCAAAAATACTTATGTTAACAAATTTTATTTTTATTTCTCTAATCAAAGAATAAGATAAAATCTAAGAATTGAGTGATAATTTTTAAGTCTAGCTCAACTTCCCGACTCGCTAAAATTGGTCACTTTATAGGTTCTCAAAGTTCAACCCTGAAGTTTAAAGTAAATTAAAATTGAAAAAAATGTCCTAATTCAGAGCTAAGATTAAAGTGATCTTTGCACGATGAATGTATCCATGCCGACAGACAAACAAATAGATATTGCATCGATATTCACATGAGAGATCCTAATTTCATCTTTGAAACTGCAACTCTTAAAAAGTCTGGCTAAAATTGAAAAACTGTTAACTTTTTTGCATGCCAACAAAAAATATAATAATGTTTGTTTAATTTCTTCTTAGGTTTTTGAGCATTTTTTAATATTTCATTAAAAAACAATGAAAACTCGAAAAATATTTGTTGCCTCGAAACTCTGAAGGCAATAGGATGACTAAAACTTTAAGTTTGTTTATTTACTATGCGGTAACTTTTGAGCGAAAAACTTGCATGAAACTTTGGCGGCCGTAAATTTGTCGATTTTTCAATCTAGCCATCGATATAGATGGCCTTGTTACAATTGCTATAAAACGACCATAACTCATAATCATTAAAAGCGTATTATGAATATGAAAAATGGAATCTATATTTTAAAAAATACTATCAAATATATTATTTCTCGATTAAAATAAATTTGTTAAACTTAAAATGTTGAGTAGTCGGCAACTGCCATTAGTGCAAAAACAGGGTAAAATGTGCTACTTGACTTTAACGCTCCCCTTCCACACTATAATGATTATAAAAACGAATTACGATTAAAATAATAATGATGAATCTACATCCTATAATTCTTTTGAGTTTCTCTTGATTAATCTCCTAAAATACGACTTACTAAGATCTTGAGGGGATATCTCTGGACTCACTATTAAATCAAAAATAGTTTTTAATTTTTAACCCAATCTGAAAAATTCGATCTCATTCCTAAAATATTAAAATTTTAACACGATTTTGGATTTTGGGCGTAATAATAAGGCGTAGTAGCTTGTAAATTTCAGACATGTATCTTCTTTAGTTTAAGCGAGCCACAGCACTCGTACCTAAAGTAGAACAAAAAGATATATAGACAGACATTGTTTCGACACAGGGGTTCCATTTTTTTGTTTGTAAGAACCCCTAAAAATCCAGAAAAGTATTTCCCAAATTTTTTTCGTATATTTTCAATGTTTTTAGAAAGGCTTCTAATTTTGTTTCTTCTTTGTTTATTAATTCCGGATCTTGGTCACATATAAGGATGAAGGTTCCCATGTCAGGTGACTCTCGACTGGTTCATCCTCTTCAATTTCAATAGACTCATTTTAAAAATAAACACATGTGGGCTGTGATTTTGAACAGGATGTACATTTGTGTATTTGACGTGATTAATTGAGATATTGTTTCTTTGGTGTCAGAAAAACCGGAACATTTAAATCCACTTGGGTACATCTCCAAAATCTCAGACAAAAGTAAAAATAATTTTACTTTTTTGTTGGATATCTATTAATTACTTAATTCCAATAATAACAAAAATAATATGATAGCTAATTAGAAATAGGAAATGATAGCTTTGATAGGTATGGTGCTAGAAAAGCCATTACAGTCTCAGAATAAATATCAAAAATATTTGAAGAAAGAGTTGAATGAAAACTTGAAACTTTATTTATTAGTAATGAAGCTGTTGAAGCTTTTATTTTTGTGATTAATTTGATTAAAGTTTAAATTTTTATTTAAACACACATGATTAATTTATAATTATTTATTGAAACAAATAATTACAATTTTAATACAACGTTTCGATCGACTTATTCTGCGATCGTTCTCAAGTATGAGCACCCACTCCGATTATAGGTTAATCTGAGCCAACCATGTTTATCTGGGCTCAAAGCACAAATATACCGACGGCATCAGCGCCCCCTGTCGGATTGATGCATACACACCAGTTAACCTATAATATAATCGGAGTGGGTGCCGTTACTTGAGAAGGATCGCAGAATAAGTCGATCGAAACGTTGTATTAAAATTGCACTACTTGTTTCAATAAATAATTATAAATTAATCATGTGTTAGTTTAAATAAAAATTTAAACGTCATATTTATTGTTTGTTCTATTTGGATCCAAGTAGACTTGATTGAAATATTGAATGATCTTACATTCTGTAATTCACAGAATCACTTTATTAATCTTAAGTTGATTTTTTATGTGTTTTTAATCAAAATCAAAATTTTATAACTAATTAGATGTACCTACTATAAGATAAGATTGAAGTATTTTTTTGGAGACGGGCTGCATGAGTGAATTGAGTAGATATTGATGAGGGAGTCCAAAATGCAAAAAAGTTAATTTAAACTATCTTTTATTCATAAACCGACGTTTCGGAGGCTTATTCCCGCGCTTCTTCAGGGTTTTGAGAAGGTCAGTGAAGGAAATCCAATGTGACAGAAGGGAATGACACATTAGATTTTCTTCATCACTGACCTTTATAAACCCTGAAGAAGGAGGGTATAAGCCTCCGAAACGTCGGTTTATGAATAAAAAGATGGTTTAAATTATTTATTTTTTGATTTTTGACTGTCTCATTAACATCCACTCAAATACTATAAGATAATTTCTATACCTTAAAGTGAGCGTTTTGAAGTCTCTAGAACCCAAAAAAATACAAAAAGACATTACTTAGCGTGCTCTTTCTGCCACACTATTAATTCAGAGAAAATCTAAAAAAAGGCTGAATTGCATTTGGTCTATATAGGTTTAAGACTTAGATGAAACCTTAGCCGAACTTTGTTATTTAAGTATAAGTAGACTTGAGTGAATTATTGAATGCAATTTACGTATTGTAATTGAGGCTTATACATATAATGGCTAGTACATGAGGGACAAATTCAGATAAAATTATGAGGAAACAAAAACGAAATTTTTTGTAGGTATATAATAAGAATCATTAATAAATTACCCTTCAATTTTTGATTAGTATATATAGATCATGTGGTCGGCAAGGCCATGGACCATGAGTGTTGGTCACCATATGGGATTAAAATATTCCAACGCCATTGATGATAATTTTCTTAAATAAATCAATTCCCCTCACGCACACACTCACACTACCACCCACCTTTCTATCTCTATCTATCAACTTCAGTGTCCTTCCGATTGGACATAAATTCTAACGAAAATTACTTAAATGGGAAATTTAACAAAAGAAACAACAACATAAATATTAACAACCTTCTGGAAGTTATTTTCGAATAATTTGTAATTGTATCTTTCTGTGTATGTGTGTGAGGGAGAGTGGGTGTGATGATGATAAGATATTGGATACAAATGATAAAACCTTGAGTTATTTATAGTAGCTAGTAAAAATTAAAAAAATCAATTCCTGATGTTGTCCTATTTATTTTTATTTATTTATTTTTTTTATTTTTTTAATAGATTTATTTTATGAGCGCACTACAAAATATGCCTTCTACGCTTACTTATAAACATCTAAGATTAAAATTTACTATTTAGATATTTTTTAAACATATTAAGAGGTTTTTATAGGCAACCTAGATCACAAGGTTGATTTTAGTTTTGATTATTCCACAACGAGCTCTGCTATCGATGTTCAAAGCGGGAGTTTTCAAGAATTTATAGTTAATAAAACTTAAATACTGTTAATTTTTGAATAAATTTCTTAATAGATAGAATTAAAAAAAAGTTGATGTACGCATATTTTTTAAAATAAGTTATAATTTTCAGAATTTGGATCGGTGTCAAAGTGTACCGCATTTTGTGTATAACTGTACTGTGTATAACTGTAAGTCTAAACAACCAACTTGGTCAACTTATAATTTTGTATAAAAAATATATAAATTAAGATCCATTTGTAAAAAAAAAAATTAGTCTAATTGACTGAAGATGGCCAAATAAAATTCAGGCCGAAACGTCTTATTAAAGGTGTTTTATTGAACCCAGTGATTCCATCTTTGGCTGATACCTCTTTCTTCATCTAGTACGGTGTCAAAGTATTTCTAAATGATTAAGGATTGCAGAACTTGAAGTAAAAGGCGTAAAAATAATTCATTAAAATACACCCTTGAGACAGCTCGAGTTTGTCTGTCGAGATTAAAATACCTACGATAACTCAAAATCTCAATAACGAAAATAAAATATTTTACCTAGGTCAAAAAATGTATGTATTTCCAAATCAAAGCTTTTTAGCTTCAGAAATGAGAAGCGATATTATCCGTTCTTGAAACTAATGAGTTTAAATGTGGCTCACAATTTTTCCTAGGAAACAGCATCTCTGTGCCAAGTTTTCACTCAAATCATTTGATGGAAAATTTTTCCTTTTCAGAGATTTTTTTTTATTATTTAAAGAACTATTTGTAAATACAACTACATTATTTCACATGTAACGAGTATTTGTTCGTTCAAATAAAATTTCATTGGTTTTGCAACTCTTTTGGCCTATACCAATGGCCGCTTATTAGTAAAATTTGAATTCATTTATTGACGTGAGATCATTCGGTTTTCTCCTTTTCAGCCTTCTTAGGGACCGTCCATAAATTACATCACACAGTAAGGAGGAGGGGGCATCTCAGATTTTTGACAAAATAGGGGGCCCGGAGATCTTAAAAATTGAGTCACAAAAGTCAAATTATTTTTTTTTTAATTTTAAAATATATTTTTTAGATTTCAGGTTATTATTATTTCAACCTGAAAAAGTTGTTAAAAAATCTATACAAAAATTGTAAGCAAGCAATTTTTACCAAAAACACTTAAATTTTGTTTTTTCAAATAAATAATACAATGGATAGTGTGACGTCACAATACAGGCTCAATGAAAATATTACAGAATGTGACACAGGAGGAGAAGGGGCCTAAAAATCTTGAAGTTTATGACGTTATTTATGGACACCCACTTATCCTCCAAGCAGTATTGAGGAGTATTGGATTATTGCTGATGCTTCACTGTTTCTGTGGTTTTTATCGAGGAATCTAGAGCACTAATCCCTTTGAATTTTTGTACACAGTTCCATCAATACTTAAAGAGAGAGTACCTAAAATTTCAACGGATTTTCATTGTCATTAAATATAATTTTTTTTAATTCGATCACAATAAGTCGAAATATAGTAATGTCCCATAAGGGTATGTGTTAATCTATAAATTGGTTATGTTCGGAAGGAGCGCTCAGAATTTCATGAAATTTTTCAAGGATATTTTTTTACATAAATATTTATCAATTTCCAAAGTTTAAAAATAAAACTGATTGTCATCGTGTAAGGGGTCAACTCCCTTAATTACCTCACTGACTGTCTTAATTTTTAAGTCCTTATGTAGTCGACCCGTACGCATGAATCTCGGAGCCAAGGGCGGATCCAGGGGGGGGGCGGAGGGGCGACCTCCCGCCCCCCATAGAGGCCCGTGCCTGGCGGGAGTGCAACACGTGCGTCGCACGCAGAGACCAAAAAACGGCGGCCAAATCGACAGGGAATTTATAACAATTTATTTTTTTTTATTTTAATGTACTTAAAATATGAGATATGAAATTTGTAAAAAAATTTGAAAAACAAAAAAAACAACATTTATTTTTTAAAAAAATTTTAAAATTGAAAATAAAGTTCTACGTGTGTGTGTGTGGGGGGGCGTCTCTGACCCCCCCCCCCCCCCCGCTTGGACAATTCGATCGCGACACACTTTCGAGATAAAAAGTAGATCTTATATACATCGGGCACCTTATATACATTCTCCCCCCCCCCCCCATAAAAAATTCCTGGATCCGCCCTTGCTCGGAGCATCCACTATACCTTAAATTGAAACTTTTGTATCTTTTCAAAGAATAAAATGGAAAATTTTGATTTTGCTTCATGACAAACTTTTCAACGGGTTACAACGCTCTTCTTTTAAAATCCAAAACCCCTCTAATTTCATTTGCTTTTTGCTCCCTACATTCCTTCCTCCTTTTTCTATATAATCAAGATGTCCTCTCTTAGGGTTTCACCTTCTTACCATTTATCTTGGATTAAAATATCTCTTTAAGGAATATATTTTTTTCTTCATAGATCATTTCATTCGTAATGAGGAGACATATTTCGAATAAAGATATAGACACTGATAAGCTAAAATAGTTATATCTATAACTATCTCTATATGGTATATTCATTCATATATTCAACTAATTAATGGCCATTTAACCTTTCTTATATAAAATTTTATATAATTTGAATTCATGGTCACTTTACGGTGTTTTTGAAATTTATTCTTTCTCCCATTCACTCTCCATTCGACTGTGTCAAGTTAATAAATCTCTCAATGCATCTATAAGTATCTAATTTATCAATTAAATATTCAAAAGTCGCAAATTCATCGAGTAATTTGGATAATTATTATTGATGAAAACTTGCTTCTCTAACATATACAGAGAGAAAATGCACTCTGCATAAACACATACCCACACATTTGAACATGTTTATACATTTATACACTTGTAATAATAGTTGTTTTGTCTATTTATTCTCCCTAGTTAATAGAAGTATTGATCTGAAAATTTGAAGTTGGATCATCCATGGGGAGATTAATTGAAATTTTCTAGTGCTTAGCATGAAGCAACATTCACTTATTCTAAAGCCATATTCAAGTATTATAATAATAGATAAAGCTAAAGTTAACAAAAACGATGCTCTTACCATTAAAAAAAAGTAAACATAAGTCTCAAAAATTAAAGAGAAAAATTTTTTCACTAGGTACACTTTCTGTATAATTATTTTGATGAATTTTTGTGGGCCAAAACTTGAGCTAGAAAAATGAAATTTGGAACAGAACTAGGTGCATCACTGTATTACTACATTATAATTCTGCTGAAAATGATATACAATATATTATTGTTACTGCCACTGAAAGAGGAGACAGAGAGGAATGCCGCATTGGATTTCCTTCACTGACTTTTCAAAACCCTGAAGAAGGAGGGAATAGCCTCCGAAACGTCGGTTTTATGAATAAAAAGATAGTGTAAATTATCTTCTTCTTTTGGACTGCCTCATCGAAATCCACTTAACTAGGTGCAACTTTTTTAATAAAAACTTTTAGGTCAAAATATAGGTTTTAACAAAAACTATTTAAGAGTCACCTTTACAACGATTCGACTTTTTTGATTTTCAGGATTTTTCATCTAAAATTTATAAAGCTGAATGACCGAAATTTTAACAGTTCTTTGTACTAAAAATACAAACATTTTGGCTACATATCGAACTTACATTGTGCTTTTATTCTTAATTTTATCCTGGGTATAATATATAGGATGTGTTTAGAATCCTAAGAACTTTTTTTATATAATTATTTTTAGTATACCTATGTTACTCATTTACTTGTATTTTGTTTTATTGAATTTACATGCTTAATTATTAAGCTATGGTCAAAATGACTTGTGAATCGTTAAGAAATTTAGCTCACATACTTTTTTGTTTGAATGAACAATCTATATATTTAATTGAAAAGTTTTTATTTTTCGGAGAGTTGCAGAGTTGTTGATTCATAAAGAGAAACAAAGAGGTTGTCCTCTATTTGATGCAAATAAACATACACACATATATATCAAAAATATATATGTATACAGGTTTTACAATTCAAATTGAATTCAAATTTAATGTATTTTGAAAAAAAAATTATTTGGAAATTTAACCGTAGGTTATGTACATGTTCAGTGAAGATTTAAAAAACTAACCTTAATTATATAATACATACATATTTTAATTCATCAAGATTTACATAGTATTTGCACTATTTGTAATTATTTTAGTGTGAGAAATTTATGTTATAATTCTAACAATTATATAATTCAACTAATTTTTTTTAATTAAGAATAATCCTTAAATATATGTATGTACAAATGTACATATATATTTATGTATTAACTTATTATGTTCGTAAATAAATAGCCAATAAATAAATTATTCAACAGATCAATTTGATTTGTAATTGTAAAATGTACAATTTGAAGTGTAAAACATGTATATATTATTATGTATATCTATATATTGTGTATGTTTATTTGCATCAAGCAGAGGACAATATGTCTTATGCGTCTAAATATTTCTTAAAATCTTAATAACTCTCTTAATTTTTTCCTGTGATCCGCGATACATATGTACATTTTAGTTTTTAGAGTTGCTACAGCTGTCAGATGACGTTACATCCTGTTAAATTTTAATTGTTACTTTTGTAAATACTTTCAGAACACTGGACCCAAGAATGCGAGATCCTAGTGTTTTGTAGACCCTAAGTTTAAAGTGGTAGCTCACACTAGTTTTACTAGTTTAACATATAATATAATAACTTTTATTGCGAGATCCTAGTGTTTTGCAGACCCCAAGTTTAAAGTCGTACCTCACTATAATTTATTAACTTTTATTGTGAGATCCTAGTAGTTTTGCAGACCCCAAGTTTAAAGTGGTAGCTTACGTTAGTTTTACTAGTTTAACATATAATAACTTTTACCGACACAAAGAAATGCAAATTCAAATGAATAATAATAGAATAACCAAAAATTTGAATTTAAAAGTAGTTATGTCAATGCTTTAAATAAATTGTGGTACAGCTGAGTAATGGCCTGATGACATATACTTATTCATAGTGGCCTATGTTTTTGTTAAACAGGTGTCATGGTCTTCCTACAGAAAAACCGAGATTAGAGACTGAACGGTTATAGCTAATAAGGTGTAATTAAAAATTAAAAAAACTTTAGCACTCTATTATAAAATAACTACCTAAGTACTGTTTAGTATTCTAGCAAGTTTTTTTTAATCAAGTCTTTTTCTTATGCTTTCCTGTTCGTAATTGATTAATTCATACATCTATGCCTATATAGAGGAGGTTGTATGTTTGAATAATTTATCAATCGATTCTTTTCGCCTTGTTTTGTTCTTACCTCTCATTCAAGAAATTATCACCACCGGTTGATCTTCATTTGTCAAAACAAAAAGTAAAAAGATCATCAAGGGCACTGTGCTTTGCGGCCATTCAGCAGCTCTAGCTCTTTCCCTCTCTGATTAGATGGATATGTATATACAGGGAGTGGTCGTCAGAATTGAGCTCCACCCATGGGACACCTGCAAACACAAACACACACACATTAACACACATATACACTAACTTTTATATTTAAATATATTAAAGTAATTTTTAAAATACAAGATCTTGCTATATTGTTTTGTTTAAATATATATATATAGTACAGTCAGCTTTTATTTGTGTAGGTACAAAGACAATGCCACTGTACCCAGGAAATATTATGCGGAGTAAAAATGAAAGAAAGAGAAAAGGCGAGGTGCAGTCAGATATATAGATAGTAATAAATTCACCAACTTCTGTTTACAATACTAGGAATACCATACACCCTTGAGGGGTTAGCCGTTTATTTTTCTCAGAAACCCCTTTAAATTTCTTTAACCAATATCATAGGAAAGACGAATATAATTTAGCTTTAAATAACAGCACACAGTGTAAACTAGATGCACAATAGTGTGGTCCTTATTTTGGGTATTTTCGATTTTTACGCTGACAATGGCTCATATGGTTCGAAATAAATAAAAAAAATATCCGCTAGGTTTCAAGTCTCTATCTCAATTTGTCGCAAAGTGAAGTTTCTCATATAAATAACATGGGGTTTTTGCCATTGAAAGGTCAATTTTTATTCCGGCTAAAGTAATGGTTCAAAAATTTGAAACTCCGTAGACTTTATCCTTATAAAGTAGCTATCCCTTTGAATTTTTACAGATTTGTAGCTAATATAATTTTGGATTCTATAACTAAGTAACGCTAAGATATAGCAGAAATTTATCTAGCAGTAACTCCAAAATTATAATATATAAAAATCTGAAAAAATTCTGAGGGATAGCTAGATTTATAAGTATAAAGTCTACAAAGTTTCAAATTTTTTGAACTATTACTTTGGTCGGAATAAAAAATTGATATTTTAATGCTAAAAACCCCATGCTATTCAGATGAGAAATTTACATCGCTGGGGGGAACAGGTTATAATTGAGATAGAGACTTGAAAAATTGGGGGATTTTTTACTTTATCAAGCTTGAGTTGTTTGCCATAAAAGAATTTAGTCTTTTTGATTTTAAGTCGATTCTTCCACGTTTTCAGTAGAGGTTGCCATTAATAGTCAAAACATCAAAAATGGAATGCAATAAGGTTATTCCTCTAGTATTAGATAAGAATCGATCGTTATTTTTTATTTTAAGTCGATTCCTCCATGTCATCACCAATGGTTACCATTAATAACCGAAATGTCAAAAATCCAATATAGAATGGTTATTCCTCGAGTATTAAATGAGAATCGATCATTATTTTTGAATTAAAGTCAACATGAGCTGCAAAATGCAATTGATATCTGATTAATAATAAAAGAATAAACATATTAATATTTTCAAACGAATTTGGATAAAGTTTAGCAACGATCCGTTGTAGTTTATTTTTTATTTATTTCGAACCATATGAGCACTTGTCAGCTTAAAAATTTGAAAATATCCAAAATAAGGACCACCCTAATGCACATGCCTATAGATAAGCCCAGACACCAAACTGAAAAATAATCATATTTTATTCAAGGGCAACAAATCGTCAATTTCCGCTCACATTTCTAGATATCTATATAAAATTTTTAGAAAGAGAAGGATCAATGTTGTACTCAGTTCACAATCCTCTGATCGCCAATCACGTATTCCCTAAATGCTCCTGGGAGATCTGAATTTTAAGTCTCAGATTCTCAAAGTCCTTGAGGGAAAACGACTAGACAGCTCTTTAAAGCCTAAAGAGATAGAAGTAAAGCCAATCCACGGAGGAATATTGAAAATAAATCATTTTAGTGTTAAACATTAATAAAAATAAAGGGAATTTACCTGCAACACGCCAGTTACATATGTTCACTTCTCTGTTTATTTGAATTTTTTTCAATAACTAGACAAATAATTAAATGGAACTATTTATTTTGGAGTGTTGTTTAGAAGCAACATCTTTTCTCATTGAAAATATATACCCAAAAGCAGCGATTCTTAAATTATGGTTCTCGGACCTCTGAGGGTCCTTGATAGGGTTTGTCAACTATGGAGCACAGAATTACTGGAAATTGACAATTCATATGCGGGACGGGGCTGAAAAAAGCGGGATCCAACAAATTTTTGCCTTAATAAAGAAGACATGAAATTTGAATTGAAACAGTGAAACTTTATTAGTAAAGTTAGTAAAATAAACCACACTTGTTTTGATATAGATTCCTAAATCTTTATTTAATGATCAAATTGCAAGTATTAAATTAAATTTTCGTCATCTCATAAGAGTTTTATGGACAATTAGCGTCTCGGACGCACCTTTTGCGGGTCACCTCTTTTAGGGCCGTAGAAACGGGACTTCCCGGGTCTCGTGGGACTTCTAGTCCAACTCTAGCCCATGAACGTACAGTCAAGAGTTCACAAGTCAAATTTTATGAAAAATACGACAAAAATAATCACATCATGATAAATGATCTGGTAAAATGCATATTATATCAAAGGGCTACTCGGAATCATAAAGTAATAACCGCTGGTCTAAAGTATAACTATTCCTAAAAAAAATAGTCCTAAATAAAGCCGAAATTGTAGGTACTATACAACAAAGTATTCAAGTAAATCAGGGGATAGAGAAAATACAGTAGAGTGCCGGAATCTTAAAAGAATAAATACGAGTGTTTACTCAGAAAATACAGTACTGGACTTGAATACATTGTTTGCTTCAGAATTCAACAGAGAATAAACTGCTCAAATACGCTTAAACAAAGGAAAAGTACGTACTTTATGAAAGCATAAAGCTGTCTATGATGAAAATTAAATAGCCGACTGTGCAAAAAGGGTTTTTTCGAGCTGCCAGGGTATGGCCGAGTTATCCGGACTGCTGGGTTATCGAGTGCCGAGTTTTCGGGACTCTATTGTATTCCAAACTACGTAGCATGCATTAAGAGACCAAAATGCCAAAATATTTAAATTTATGAAAAAGTAGGTATATTGATTGAATTGGCTAGGCTATGAATATTTTATGTGCAGGAATTTAGTTATTATTATTTTTAAATGTAAGCGAATTTACATATTCTACACTGTACATTAGTATTTATCTAATACGCTCCATTATATCTAGTGTCACGTCACGGCGGCCTTTGTTTGATTCTATGTTTTGGTGTTTCAAGTTCAGCGAAACTGCATTCAATTCAAATTTTTTGTGAATAATTTGAGCTCATTTTCAAAATGAGTTTTTAAACAGTGACTGCTAATAGGTTTAGTATGTAAATGTATCAATTCTTAATAATTTTACTTTTTTTTTATTTGTATTCGAAAAATATAAGTCAAAACTATTTTAATATTTATATGACAAGTTGTGATACGAATTTAATTTTTATTTTTTATGTCTTATTTCTCAAATATGAAAGAGTGAAGCTTGTTCAGAGTCTCTTCATTCGATGTTATGTTGATTCGAAATCTATTGGTAGCTAGATTTTAACGTACGATTCCGTATTTTCAATTATTATTAATATTATGCCAACATTTAAAAATTTACAATTGACAAGATTCCTTTGTTATGTTTCTTATTTCTATTTTAGAGTGTGCTCCGTTTGTTTCCGTCAACACAACCACACCTCCTCCTCATCTTTTTGAACATCTCATTTACATATAACGTGTTAAAATATTTGCTAAGGAATTATTCATACGGAAAATAAAACGGAGAAAGAGGAGGTGGCGATGTTTGTAGGCAGCTAGTGCGGAGACATTCACTTATCAACACAGACACAGATATTCTTTTGTAGTTCTTAAAAATCTTTAAAAAAGTCGATAAAATTTAATCGCTTTTTTATATTCATTGAAAAAATTGAAATTGTTTTCTAAATTTGGTAAATTTTAGTGGATTAGCAATTTTTGCCATTGGAAAATTTGTGCATGAGTATTCAAACTTTGCATAAAAGGTTTATTAATAAATAATTTCAATACATAGTTACAATTGTTCCATAGCTTCCCATTTGACAATCTGATTATTTTTTCGTATTTGTGCACATTTCAAACGCAAGATCTAGTGCTAGAAGGCTTTTCAAATTCGTAGTTCGTGGGTTTGGATTTTTCTATGAATGAATCTTTATTTAACATAATAGATGGAAAAATCCTAATATTTTACTTCTTTATTTCATATTTTTGAATATAGTTAAAAAAAAATAATAATAATTACTAATCTCACCCTCTCAACTCCGCCAAATTGGAAGCTAGCGGCTTGCTCTCCATATGAATCAGAGACGTTGAAAAAAAAGGCCTGTTGAAGGCTAACGCTAAGAGAGTCAAATATCTAATCCGAGCTACTTCTGTCGCTGAAGCTTAGTGCTTTGCGGATTGACAGAGTCGCGAAGATGAATGCTCGCATGCAAGCAGGCGCCCACTTCTTAAAGCAATTCGAGTTTTGTGTTTTGGTCTCGCACATTGGAACAGCACCACTTTTTTGTTTTGCTCATTGGGTATAAAAAAGTCTGAAACAGAGATAAAAAACTTTCTCAAACAAATTTTTTTCTGTCTCTCTGTCTGGATTTTGTTAGCCACGATAAATCAAGAGCGTAGAATCATTTAAAGTTAGCTCTAGAGTCAAAATCTGTTCTAATGTAAGGATCTGATTAGATATATCAGGCTTAGAGCTTCCGGTTGAAAAATTTAGAAAGTATTTTTCATTGATTTTATTTTTATGTATTTAAAACAATATCATAATAAGGCTATAATATTCATTTTTTGTAGACTGGGTGTCTTAACTTCGTGAATTCTGATAAGTTTTTAACATTAAATATGTTCAATCTTAATATTTATATTTATATACCATACGGGGTATGGTCAAGTATTGTAATCGCGCATGAAAAAAGTGTTTTTTTCCTTCTTTTTTTCGAAATATCTCAAAAACGGCTTAAACTATTTCTATTAAAAAAATTGAGCGAAACCATGGCATTTCGCTCTACAAAAAAAGCTCTAATAGTTAACATCGAAAAAATTATATTTTCCTAGAAAATAATTTTTTGTCATAATGTCTGTTAGTCTGTGCGTTACCAAATTTTGTGGACGAGCTAGCTCAAAAACTAGTCTGAATATCGAAACCAAATTTCACACGTAGTTTTGGTCCATTTAGATTAAGAGCTGATTAGATTTTGGTGCATATCGACCCAAGATTAAGGGGGGTGGAGGGGGTTAAAAATTAAAAATCTAGGCCATTTGACCAAACTCAACCAAATTTTGTATACATAATCAGTGGGATCCCAGAAGTCTAAAAATGGAAAAATCAACGATCCAAAATGGGGAGTATGGGGGGGGGGTGCAGGGTCAAAAAATCAAATTCTTGCCCATTTACCAAACTCAACCAAATTTTGTATACATAATCAGTGGGACCCCAGAAGACTAAAAATGGAAAAACTAACCGCCCAAAATAGGGGGGGAGTGTAGGGTCAAAAGTTTAAAAATCTAGCACATTTGAGCAAACTCAACCAAATTTTGTATACATAATCAGTCGGACCCAAGAAGTCTAAAAATGCAAAAACTAACCCTCTCCCTTAAATGATTATAAATAATTTTATTAAATATTAAATATAAGGGAGGGACCAGGTTGTATGATAAAGTCAAGTGGATGGCCACATCAGAACACGTCAGCTTATTTTGTTTTTCCAATGAAAACATTGTGAACTATCTCCGATTTTTCTTCTTTTTTTCTAGAATAGTTTTCGTTGGTATTATAAACTAGACGGACAGAAACACATGCATGAAAAACCTTCCTAAAAATGATTATCCAGATCCTATTTACATACAAATTAATGTGATAATTATTGTGATTTACTTTAGTTACTATTAAAATTTATTATAATTATCCCTGTTAGACAAGTTATAGAATAGATAGAGAAAATTAAATTTAGGTATAAAGAAATAAATGAAGTTATATTTCATTGTTCGCATCCATAATCAAATATTTAAGATACTGAGGAAGTCACTGGTTAGTGACAAAACGTTTGGCCCATTTAACTAAAAAACTTTGCGTTTGGTTTAAATTCTGGTCCAACATCCTACGATCCTTTTAAATAAAAATAAGTTAATTCGCCCAAAGTTAATAATGGATTTAAAAGTTAACAAAGTCATAGTCATTATATAGCTTGAGGACAAAAAATCGAGCCACTCATAGTCTCTTTTATAAAACTTGACTTATTTCAGGTTCTAGGCATCGGATTGAAATAAAAAGGTGTCATAAGTTAGGGAATTTATTACAGTTTAATAAGAAATACATTGTTACATTTTGTAAACAGATTTTTTGATATATGAAAAAAAATACGAACATAAGCAAACTTTGTAATTTTAAGATAAAGAATAATTTCATTATTTTTCAAATTTATCTTATACTTTATTTTTATTTTTTCTCAATAAAATTTAATTTAATACATTTAGAATTAAACACATTAGGTACACTTTATTTCCAATATCTTTAAATTTCAAAGTTTACTTATGTTCTTATTTTTTTTCCATATATCAAACAATGTGTGTACAAAATGTAACAATTTATTTTTTACTAGCTGCAAGGCCCGCCTTCGGCGGCCCTCTTGTTAGCCAGGGGGCACACCCCTCGACCCCAACCCACGGATCCCACCCTCACACTACACTCCCCCCCGACCCATCCAGTACCCCTACCCCCGCACCATGAACCCGTGCCCAACCCCCGCCCCCATACCACAGAACCCAAACCTCACCCCCCACTCCATCCCACCACACTCCCCGAAACCCACCCAGCACCCCAACCCCTGCCCCCACACCACCACCCCAACCTCAACCCACCCACCTTGGGCCCCCAACCCACGAACCCCAACCTCACCCCCCACTCCAACCCACCACACTCCACGAAACCCACCCAGCACCCCAACCCCCGCCCCCACACCACCACTTCAACACTCTGACCTGCACCCCCCACCTCGGACCCCCACCCCGTACCACCCCACTACGCCACTGGACCCTCACCTGAACCCCCCATCCACCAACCTTGCACCACCCCCGTGCCCCCCCCCCATTTTGGCACCCAGTGGTTAGTTTTTGCATTTCTAGCTCTCTAGAGGCCCACAGATTATGTATATAAAATTTGGTTGAGTTTGGTCCAAGAGCAAGAATTTTCATTTTTTGACCCCCCCCCCCATTTTGGGTGGTTAGTTTTTGCATTTCTAGCTCTCTAGAGGCCTACAGATTATGTATACAAAATTTGGTTGAGTTTGCTCCAAGGGCAAGAATTTATATATTTTTCTCCTTCCCCCCTTTTTGGGTGGTTTTTGGGGGGGAATTTTTTTAAACAAAAGTTGTCAGAAATCACATCCCCTACAACTTTGCTCATTATAAAATTTCTCGTAGAGTTAATAGTTTAAGAGTTATTTGATAATTTTCATTCGTGCACCCCCCCAAACCCCTTTTGGGGTCAAAATATCAAAACGTTATATAGCTAAAAACGTAAGTTAGAAGACCTCTGATACAAATATGAAATTTCATAATAATCCCTTCAGCCGTTTTGACGTGAATCGTGAGCAACTTTTCGCGGAAACCACTGAAACAGACAGACAGACAGACAGACAGACAGAATTTTGTTGAGGGTGTTTTTCGTTCATAACTTTGCTTGAAACGTGTGCAACCAAAATTTGGCGTGATTTGGACCAATGTACAGACAAAACCTTAATTTTATATATATAGATTAAACTGTAATAAATTCCCTAACTAATAACACCTTTTTTATTCCAATCCGATGCCTAGAACCTGAAATAAGTCAAGTCTTAGAAAAAGAGAGTAGGTGGCTCGATTTATTCGTCCGTAAGATAAATAAGTGATGGGTTGTTCAGTTAACTAATAAGAAGCAAAACTCTAAAATAATTTTGTTAGCTAGAGTAGTATCAATTGTTGATTTTTGTACTTTTTATTAAACTTGGTTTGATTATTTACAAAATAAACGTTTAATTTATTGAATTTCTTAAAATGCAAAATATTCTACCTAGGCGGGATCCCACGGGATTAGCACCAATCCCGCAATAATCCCGCGATTGCCATCCCTAGTATGGATCAAGGCATTAATAATACTTATTAATTTCGTTTTGTTATTAATGAAAGTAGGTGAAAGTAATGCGATATATACACTAAATATTTTTAGATTCATTAGCTTTATGTTGGTAGCTACTAATTAAATTAACTTTTACTTTTCATAGTAAACTTTTCCAGCTTCGTGTTCACTGACAAAGTTACCATTAAATATATATGTACTATATGTATAAAATATTAATTTACATCAAACAAAATATAATTTTCATTAATTTGATTAAAGGGTAAATTATAGCAGCGTTATCTAATTAGAGGTTAAGTAGCGATAACCGACACCATTTTGAATATTAATACATGCAGTATTTTTGAATATTAATGAAATCGACAATTGATCCTTTTCCATTATACAAGCAACTAATATAATAATAATAAGTGAAACAAAATTATAATGCAATTTAAATAAATTTTCCAAGCGCGAATAACAACATCAAAAATGTTTTTAATTGATTAAATTATTAAAACGTGTATAAATTTAAGGTTAACAAGATAGGGTTGGGAGGCCATTTTTAATTTTTTTTTTTTTTAATTCATTATTTAAATTTCTTAAAAAATATTGTTGGTATAACAATTTAATTTATATAATTGGTTATATAATGTTATAGTATTTTCATTTTAATATATTTATTGCTACTAAGTTGGTTCACAAAATAAAACAATTTATTTACGACAAACAAACAACAAAATTGAATCATACATTTTCTAAGCTATAAGTGATAAAGTAAGGAAGATCAGTTATGACTATACTATGGTCAAGAAAGTGTTCACTAGGGTTCTTATTTTAGTATTTTCGAATTTGTACGGGACAAGGTTCATATGGTTCGAAATAAATATAAAAAAAGATCCCCAAGTTTCTGGCTCTATCTCAATTCGTGGAATTAGTGCCCACCACCATGGGGTTTTTGCCAGTGAGAACGGTCAATTTTTTATTCCAGCCAAAGTAATGGTACAAAAATTTGAAACTCTGTAGACTTTATCCTTATAATATATGGCTATCCCTCAGAATTTTTACAGATTTTTAGCTATTATAATTTTACAGTCTATATAGTAGTATTTTATCTAGCTGTAACCTGTAACTCCAATATTGTAATAGCTTCAAAAATTTGTAATAATTCTGGTGGATAGCTAGTATTATAAGGATAAAGTCTTCAGAGTTTCAAATTTTTTGAACCATTAACTTGACCGGAATAAAAAATTGATATTTTAATGCCAAAAACCTCATGTTATTTAGATGAGTTACTTACATCGCTGGGGGCACAGGTTATAATTGAGATAGAGACTTGAAACTTGGGGGATATTTTTTTTTATTTAATTGGAACCATATGAGCCCTTGTCTGGTAAAAATTTCAAAAACCCCAAAATAAGGACCACCCTTGTGTTCACCCTTCATACAAGTCCCAAATCCTGCCATGACTCGAATTTAGAAACGACCTATCACATATTTTTAGAGGTTAGAGTAGGTATAACTTATTTTTAAGAATTTATTTATATTATATTAAAAATTATATTTTTATTTGTTGAACCTCCACTAAAGAATAAATCTTCCGTGACTTTATAAGTCTACTGACCTTGTTGCATATATTATAATATGAATGGATAATAAAAATTCAAAATTCATCTTTTTATATGATATTGATGGGCTCGGCTCTTCAATAAGAGAAATAAACTCCTTGACATTTGATTATGATGGGAATCTAGCAATATGGATGCGTTTGGGATGAGAGTGACCATCCTAACACCCACTCGACACATAGATACACACATACAGAAAAATCACCTCAGGATCCACATTCACAAATAGAACAAATGCATATATATATATACTTTGTAATGTCAAGGCTAGGGAAATTAAGGATGGTCTATAATTTTCTATTTATTAATCAAAACTCATTAGAGAGTTGATTATTAGTTGGTGCCAATGTATCATCGAATGACTATTTCAAAATATTCGCCATGTAAGAGGAATTCAAAATGGCCGCAGATTCTCCATTGGTGAAATTTTAATATTTTAATTCTAATGAAATTCTAATTTAGAAAATTTATTTGATTTTTTTTAATTCCATATTGCGTTATTAAAATAATTAATATTTCAATGAAATTTCAATGAGTTGATATGAGTCTAAAATACAAAATGGGATTCTTGTTTCCAATACTTAACCTCATCCATATTTAACACAAAGGTAAACAATTTATATAGAGCGAGTTGCGACTTGTGATCAATATTTTTCTTGTTATTTAATCCACTCAAAATATACATCAAATTTTTTAAAATAATATGTAATTAATACATATTTTAATATTTTTTATAATTAAAAAAAAATACGTAGGTAATTACTCTGACAATCTGTCGGTAAGCTGTTTAATACAGTAGAGTGCCTAAAACTCGGCTTAATGCGGACCAAAGGGTTGCCGAGTTTGTGAAAATGCTGGGTTATCGGAAACGGGGTTAAAAAAGAATAGCTATGAGTGTTTCCGCAGAAAATACAGTATGTACTCTACTTATATGTATTGTTTGCTTGAGAATACAACAAAGAATAAACTGCCCAAATTCCCTTAAACAAAGGAAAAGTACATACTTTATGAAGGCATAGAGCCTTTACTATGTGAAAATGAAAATTCATGTAAAACATATTGTACAATAATTTACCTGATAACACAGACTTCAGAAAAATATTTTATGAAGGCATAAACCTGCTGTCTATAATGAAAATTAACTTTCGCTCTGCCATGGTGTGCCCGAGTTATCCGGACTGTCGCGTTTTCGGGACTCTACTGTATTAAATAAGTTTAAAATTTTTTCTTGATTACTCGGATTTAAAAATGTCCAAATCGTGGAGAAACTGAATTATCAACAATATTTTTCCTAGCACAATTGTACCCAGATTTACCATACATACCATATGGATTACTTTTGTGACGAAAAACAGGTCTTGAAAAAGTTGAATTTATTCAATACTTAATTTAAAGATAATAATGAATAAATAAAAAATAATGTACAGTGAAACTCCTTTTAAATTCGAACTAATTAGGTTGTAGCCTGTTCGGATTTCAATTCGTTCGATTTGCCGAAAGAAGCTTCGACAATTGAAGATAACTGATATCAAGTGAAAGATTAAGTGATATTTTGTGTGTTTTTATTATTATTTCATTGTTTTAATGTAAAAATAACATAAGGTTATAATGTAGAATATATACATAACTTGTTTTATTACTAAATAAATAGGTTTCTCTTTTTTGTGCCTCGGATTTCCCAGGATTTCGGATTTCCGGGGTTCGGGTTTGAGGGGTTTCACTGTATTTTCGAAATTGTAAGACACAGAAAATATAGGCCTTGAGTCTTTGATAGGCTTGCATCCAGGGTGGAAAAATAATGCATTAGGGGGAGACGGGCTAGAATTTGAGTTTAAGTATGAAACACTAAAATTAAAAAACGCAAATATGAACTCATTTCCAAATAAACCTTATGTATAAATAAATAAATCTTTTACAAGGCTTTACATAATTTCAATAAAAAATGAAACCATATAGGTAGAAAAAAAATCAATAAATTTAGTTGTATGTAATTTTACGAAAATTAATTAAGGATATATAATAATTTGCATTCAATTTGAAATAAAATACAGCAGGTTAATGCGTTTTCCGAAATTCTTCCAACATAAACCTGAACTGAAGACGATTTGTTACCTCTCTTAAGTAAGCTTGGGTGAGTGAGTGAGCGAGATAAACGGCGCATTTTGATTAAAGATTAAAAGCCTTTAAACATCGCTCGATGAGAAATAATTTATAGATCCGGTAAATTGACTTTAATTTAGAAGATGAAATCATTTCGAAAAAAAAATTGAATCATTTAATTTTTTTTTTTTTTGAATACATAATCAACGGGTTAGATTTCTTCTCTTTCCGGGAAGTATATATATATAGATATAGATATAGGTATATGCAGCACGTATACTCAGTCAATGTCGTTGATCTAGCAGGATGAAAAAAGAAATTAAATTAAAATCGATGATTAAAAGGTTTCGAAGATTTTTGAATGAATACAAATCCGATTGCAGCTGGTATGGACGGTTTTATAGTTTCAACCAAATTGCTATTTTTTTCTCTCTCTTTCGTCTATCCAATTCAACTTCTCAATCGTTAATCTACACATTGACCAACACAAATTCCTGACGATTTCATGTATTTATTGAATATATTCTCCATTAGATTCAAAAATTTTCACAAGATTTAGGAGATAAGTGATAAGAGAATAAAGTGAAAATGTATATATATGTTTTTTTTTTTGTTAAGGGAGAATTGTGTAGGTTCTTGGTGAAACATAATTAAGGTAATTCTTTCACAAATGCAAAAAATTCAAGAAGTCTTCGAAACTTGGAATATAAGTCATTAAAAGCATAATAAACACACTGTTAAAATTTGAAGACGATTTACCACACCAAACATGAAATAATTGCGATTAAAAATGAAATTTTTTACATATGGTAGATAGGGAAAGTGGTTTGGAAATGATCATTATTTTTTTTTTTCATTGATGTACTTTCACCATCTTGATGAAAAACTAATAGTTGTTAAAATAATATATTCGGAGTAACTGAAAAAAAAAGAAATTATTTATCACGTAGTTTTGATAAAATATATATATATATATATATATTTGGGTGATTATTTTTCGTGGTGGGGATAAAATATCACTGGCTTGGAAACGATCCATTCATAAATAGAATATAATAGCGTAAAAAGTACAGTCCCGTTAAAAAACATAACCTAAAATTTTAACACCGTTCATATTCACAGAGTGGTTACGAGGCTAAAACTTTTTGTGTAAAAAACAAGATTCTTGTTAGCATGACTATATATATTCCGGGGTACGAGCCCATCTTCTTCAGGAGTTCACAGAGAACTTTTATGACAATATTAGGTACTTATACTTTATCCTGACTCGATTCCTATCAAGAATATAACAAATTTATATTTGTCGTTTTTTGTCAATTTTGCTTGAGCTTGTAAGCCCTGTAACCCCACCAAAATTATATAGTTGACACTAAATTCTAGTAGGCAAGAAAATTTCAAAACAAATTTTGAATTTTTCATGAAACACATTTATGGATATTTGGCTAGTTCCTCACATAAGATAAAATTTTTTTTTACGATTTACTAGATTTTCAAACACAAAGTTCTGTTGCTCAAAGCCCATAATTTACTTAATCGATTCTTTGGAAATGCAAACATTTGTCATAAGGACGAATTTACTACGACTCCAATAGGTATACATTTCAAATTCACTATATTGGCCCAAAGATATAAAATCATCAGAAAGCAGACCAAATGATTTCACTAAGTTCATTGCTTGAGCATCAAATTTGGTGAAAATCACCATCAAAGATGACATCTGTCTGCAGTATATAGTTTATATAAGTAAAAATGGGAAAATGTATTGGGGCTTTTTTACTTTCCCATATATATTCTCTATATCATGTAATGAAATAGAATATAATGTAAAGTATTGCGATCGCCTGCCTGGTTTGTAGGGTAGGCATACCCTTAACTGATCTGCCAAGTTAGTTGTTTAACTAGTAGGCGTTCCCTAAATCCCTAAATGAACTGACTGATGCAGCTACTCTCAAACAGCGAGTGTGCTTCTGTATAATTTATATATAATTACATGAAGAAAGTGAAACGGCATGGGAATACAAATCGGAGAAAGTATTATTTCTACGCTATTTTTTGCGGACGACCAGCTGGTTATTGCAAATGATGAAATGGATCTTGACTACATGGTGAAGAAACTAAATGAGGCTTTTAACCAGTGGGGCTTAAAAATAAATTATAAAAAATCTGAATATTTGTCTGTCGGAAATAATATGATATCGGACCTAATATTGGAGGAAGGGAAGAAGTTATCGGGGGTTGAAAAATATAAATATTTGGGTGTAATATTTAATAAAGATTGAAATAGCCGAATGGAAGTAAACGAAAGGATTATAAAGGGTAGAGAGATAACATGTACTCAGTTTTATGGGACAAAACGATTAGGAAATCCACAAAAATGAAAATTTATACCAGGCTCGTTCGTAGTGTTACTACCTATGGGGCAGAGGTATGATATCGGAGTTAGAACCGAGGCCGATTTTTAGCCACTGAAATGGATTTCTTAAGAAGTTGTGGGTTGACGAGAACTGATAGAGTTAGAAACGAAGAGATAAGAAGACGAATGAACATGGACGGTGGTCTCTATTGACGAAATCGAATGGTTTGGACACGCAAAAAGGATGGATGAAAAACGAATCTCAAAAAAGGTTCTAGAATGGATTCCCCACGAAAGACGAAAAAGAGGTCGACCCAGGCGCTCCTGGATGGACGAGATGAACGAGGCTATGAGTTCCAGAAATTTTGAGATTGTGGATGTCTGGGACCGTGAAACGTGGAAACCGGGAACGGAGAAGCGTCGCCTGACGTAGAAATCCGGAAGAGGAAGACATGTAGATAATAGAATAAGGAATCTACTCTTCCTGACATCTGGTGGCAGAAAGTTACCAAGGAAACAATTTCCATTCTCCCATAAGAGCAATCAATGCATTTAAATCCCTGTTAACGATAGCAGCCCAGATTTTCTACGGGGTTTGATATTTATAGCTGAAACCTTCGTCTTAAAATTGATCTTTTACTTTCACCAAGAGAACAAAAAATCTTCTTAATAGAATATATCGTCAGTTAAAAATTCGACTTTAAAAGTGATGAAAAAGTGAATATTTCAAAGGATTATCGATTAATTATGATAAACAGTTGAAATTGAATTATTACTAATTAACAATTTTTTTATTTCCTGAAATATCTATCAAGTCAATGTATAATTTATGTTGAACTTCGGCGGAACCTTGTTTGTAATTCATTTTATTATACTTGATGCTCGTTATTCTATCAGGCTAATGCATTAGAGTTATTAAGTATTAAAAAATCGCATGAATTAGATAAGCAAGTTTAGATGAAAGAGGAACAGAGACAGAGATAAAGAGAAGAGAGAAATGCAAATGAAGAGATAAATTAATAAGATTGTAAATCAAACTGAAGAGAGTAAATTTATTAGAGGTAAAATCGAATGAGGAAAAAAGAAGATAGTAGAAAGTATTTAATTTGAATTATTGATATTAGAGATGTGGAAAATAGCAACAGAGAAAATTTTCAAAATTTTAGATATGTAGTTTTTTTAAGCAGAAAATGCACTTCTATATTATGGTACTTGGACTTAATTTTCAATTTTTCTTCACAGAGATCTTGATTTTAAACTAGTTTATTTATTTTATTTTAAATTTAAGGCAAAATGTGTTCAAATTTTA
The DNA here is from genome assembly GCA_024734495.1 of Forficula auricularia. Taxonomy (NCBI): domain Eukaryota; kingdom Metazoa; phylum Arthropoda; class Insecta; order Dermaptera; family Forficulidae; genus Forficula; species Forficula auricularia. Next base: position 273,973 of record JALMQS010000621.1, read on the forward strand.
AGAAATATAGAAGAAGAAACCTGGAAAGAATATATATAATTTGATTGAGGTTGTTAAATTAGGGGAAAAAACCGACTTCAAAAATATTAAATGCAACAAATAAAATAATAAGAACTCAAAAATAAAATAAAATTCACTAAAAGGTATAAAATAATTATCTTATTTAGTTACAACTAAACGATTAAAATGTTACATGAAATCTCTTTTTGAAGTCGGTGCCAAACATTTACATTTTTTAATAAATCGCACTCGACGGATCTTAGTATACGTTTGGCGGGTAATGAAGACTACATGGTGTAAGCTCGCTTATATAGTTTGTTTGGCACCGACTTCAAAAAGTGATTTCATGTAATAGTTTCATCGTTTAGTTGTAACTAGATAATTATTTTATACCTTTTAGTGCATTTTATTTTATTTTTGAGTTCTTATTATTTTATTTGTTGCATTTAATTTTTTTGAAGTCGGTTTTTTTTCCTAAAAATTATTTTTATTTTTCTCTTTTTAGTGATGTTAAGAATAGTGATTTATGATAATCTCGTAAGAGAAAGATTCGGGCGAAGGAATCAGAAATTGATAATAAAATTCAACTCATAAATAGAGAAATTATCTCGAAACGTTAGCGGGTTTTAAATGAACGTTTTAAGATTGTTTTTTTTTATAAAAGATTTTATTTATTATAATTTCGATTATTTGCACATAAGAATTGGAGATTTTCGTTATTTTGTCATTGATCATATTATCAGAACTTGGCCAAATTAATATGGTACCACCCCTAAGGTACCCCCTTTCCAATAAAAAAAGAATCATCAAAATCGGTCAATAAACAAAGAAGTTATACGTGAACATACATAACAAAAAAGATCCGATGCCAATTAAATTTATACGGGACCAATCGAAAGCTATTTTGAACCCAATGCAAAAAAATCATTGAAATCAGTCCACATGGTAAAGAGAAATCGACAAACAAACATCATCAGAACTTGACCAAATTAATATGTGTCTACTCCTAAGGTCTCCCCTTTCCAATTAAAAAAGAATCATCGAAATCGGTCCATAAGCAAAGAAGTTATGCGTGAACATACATAACAAAAAAGGTCCAATACCAATGAAAAACGGGACCAATCGGGTACGAGACTGAAGCCAATGCAAAAAAAGTCATCCAAATCGGTCCACATGGTAAAGAGATATAAATGTTCAAACACAAAAAAAGACATTCCGTTGAATTGATAACCTCCTTTTTTTCAAAGTCAATAAATATCCTATTCCCAATAGGTATTATTTTATATTATATTTCAAATATTTCAATGGCTTACACCATCTCTTCATCAGTTTACATTTACTAAAACTCGCTATTTTCAATTTTTCAGTTATCAAGTGATGAAGCCCTTGAAATATTTGGAATATAATATACCATATAACCACTATAATAAAATAATAATATTAATTATTTAACTCATCATTCAAGTTTAAACATCCACTACACACCAAGCCAGATAATTAAGTACCTACTATATATAATAAATATGTTTTTTGTTTCTATATTTACAAAACTGTTAATTTTTTCTAGAATAAACAAAAAATACTTAGACAATATTTTTCTATTACAGCAATTATTATTGAAATTTGAAAGCTAAGTTGATAAAAAATTGTCACATGATTTAAATTTACAAAAAGTGTACCTAGTCATATATAAATTTTCATAAAGTAAAGAAAAGTTAATAAATTAAAAAAAAAACTTTTAAAAAATTAAAAAATATAAAATTCTAGGTAGGTTTCACAAAAAATAAAAAAAGATTCTTCCCGTATAGCACAGAGACCAAAATAAAACCCAAATGCAACCTTTTTGATTGGTTGAATTATAGTCATTATATAGTTTTAATTAGGTTGAATTACGGTTTCAAAACGGTAGTTATGTCTCGTTTTTTTCCGTTTTGCAACTGTGTTGTATTATCGTTAAATTATAGTCGCAAAGATTATAAAGCAACCGTTTACAAAAAGGTTGTCGCCAACATTTTTGTCACCGATTTGCAACTGTTTATTTATAATTTTATATTTCTTTGATTTGATTAATATAATGAATAATTACACAATTCTTTAATAAAGAACAATATATAATTACAATAATCATTATTATATTGTATATATATTATTATATTGTATATATCATTCAACCAATCAAAAATAATGTTGATTATTGTATATTATTAAAGAATTGTGTAATTATTCATTATATTAATCTAATCAAAGAAATATAAAATTATAAATAAAAAGTTGCAAATCGGTGACAAAAATGTTGGCGACAACCTTTTTGTAACGGTTGCTTTATAATCTTTGCGACTATAATTTAACGATAATACAACACAGTTGCAAAACGGAAAAATCGAGACATAACTACCGTTTTGAAACCGTAATTCAGCCCAATTAAAACTATATAATGACTATAATTCAACCAATCAAAAAAGTTGCATTTGGGTTTTATTTTTGGTCTCTGTGTTATACGGGTTGTTAGCTGCCTTTTTACTCAATGCAATATGAGATTATCTAAATTTCTGAAAAACATATAGTATAATAAACAGTAGATTTTACTCTTTATAATATTTTACATTCAGATATTGATTTATTTATTATCGAACACCTTATAATTTATTTAATATCAATAACTAAATGTTAATAACAAGGTCATTATGAGCCATAGAGCAGAGATTTAAATTCAGTCTATATTAACAATTGATTTAAAATATATAATTGAAATGAAATGACGTCATAAATCTCTTAATTAAAAATTCTCTCGTCAAATATTTTAATAAAACACTCATTAATGAATTTGTAACTCACATTCTAATTAATCCTTTATACACTGACTATATACACGATATGAAACACTCTTGATACATAATATGTAATCAATGAAACCAAATAATATATTGAATAGGTTCCAATATTTTATAAAATGAATTTTCGAGTTTTAATAAAATGGAAAGAAAAAAGAGTATTTGTAATAAAATACCTAAACATGTAAACATCAGTGGTATTTTTTAATAAACTATTGACCATTTGCTTATATTTATTCCAATAAATTCAAAAAATGTAATTTTAAAATATTTTAAAAAATGCATTTTAATTTTATATCATAGGGCCCCCCAATATGATCGTCCATAAATTTTGTCACACATTAAGGGGGTGTATCTCAGATTTGTGACAAATTGTTACAGGGGGGTCCGGGAATCTTAAAAATTGTAATGTCACAAAAGTCAAATTAATTTTTTTAAATTATAGGGTATAAAATGTGATAGTGTGACGTCACAATACAGGGGAGGCCAATGAAAATGGGACAGAATGTGACACAAGGGGAAGGAGAAATCTAAAAATTTTGAATTTCGTGTGACGTAATTTATGGACGGCCCCTATAAAGAGAAAAATTGCCTTGAACGACAACCAATGGCTTGAATATCTTTTAGCACTTGGACTCGCTTCCTGAGGTGGATATATAAGAAAATAAGCGGCCAAGTGCGAAATGGACTCGCATACCGAAGATTCAATACTTATTAAGTAAATTAGAAGAATTATTATTTAAATCAAATTTTTATTAAGCCTTTACTGATCAAATATCAACTAAATATGGCCTACTATTATTAAAAAACTCTTACTTTCATTAAAATACTGAATTAATATATAATTGATAAAAATTATTGTATTTATTTATTTTATGTGACTAAAAAACCCTTTTATTTATAAAAAATTATTATTTAAATTAAATTAGAGAACAAAGAAAAGATTTTTATATTATAGACAAAGGATCAGCCGGGATTCGAACCCTGGACCTTCGCATGTGCGCTGCGACGCCTTTATAAGAACATTACCATAGCTTCTTATCCTCTTGTTCACTGATCCCTGAACCCAAGCTGATTTTTAATGTCTATATGCATTTGGAATTTCATTTTTATTTAATCTTTTAATCTCTTCCTCGTTCATTTTTCGCATTTCTGTAGTTGGCTTGACTAATTAATTATTATTTAAAAATTGAGAAAAAAAAATATGACTAAAGTTATTTTTATTTTTTACGAGCAGCACGCTTGGCCGATGTCATAGCGACTTTTTGGTAGGTAAACAATTATTTCTTCCAAATTATGTGAGATATCAAATTCGTTCGTATTTATCTTTGACAAGGAATGGATGAGTGAATTTGTAGCATTTCTTTTATAATTTTATTTAACTATTTGTTTGAAATTATAATTAAAATAAAAATAAAATTATTTTAATTCTACTTTAAGAGATCTATTAATTATTTTGGGACAAAAAGAGTACTTTTAATTTAATAGATTTTTGTGGGGAATATACATACTTGTTTAAAACTCAAAAATATTTATAACCATCAACTTCCCAAGCTTACTTTTTGATCTATCAATTTCTTCAGTATTTCTTCATTTAAATACATATTTACTCATCGAATTTCTTCATACAGAAAATTATCATCGATAAAAAATTTATTTTCTTACGAATGTGACTGTTGAAGAAATTAATGCAATGGAGTACAAAAGGATTAGAGGTTTTAAAAGGAGTATAGTTCATTAAAAAGGAGTACAAAACTCTCTAAAAGAGTACGTTTTGTCACCTTATTTAAAGGGATATCCCGGAATTTATGGTAAAAAAATATTTTATATTTTTGACCACTCAAAACCGAAAAATTTGATTAAAATTTCAATACTATTTTTGATTTGAGGTAAAAAATACATACATCTTATAAATTGGAAGTTTTTATCCTATTTATTTTACGAGCTATAATAAGCTGACAGACACATCGTCAGATAAACAGATAACAGGGTCTCTTATTTTACTTTTCAAACAGAATAAGATATATCTTTAATATCATTTATAATGATATAAATAAACTGCAACGGATCGTTGCTAAACTTTATCCAAATTCATTTGAAATATTAATATGTTTATTCCTTTATATAAATCAGATATCACTTGCAATTTGCAGTTCATGTTGACTTTAATTCAAAAATAATAGTCGATTCTCATTTAACAGTCGAGGAATAACAATTCTACATTGGATTTTTGACATTTCGGTTATTATTGGTAATCATTGCTTAAGACATGGAGGAATCGACTTAAAATCAAAAATAGCGAATGATTCTCATCTAATACTTGAGGAATAATAATTCTACCTTAGATTTTTGACCCTTCGATTATTATTGGTAACCATTGCTGAAGACTTGGAGGAATCGGCAAAAGATTGTTGATTGATTAAAGGGAACAAGGATTCTAAGCCTTGGTTTGGTAGACAATGCGCAGATTCCGTCCGTGAAAAAAACAAATCTTTTCAGAAATGGCAACTTTCACAGCTAGAATGTGACCGAGTTGCATTTACCAAGTCGCGAAGCTCATGCAAAAAAATCATCTCTGAGGCAAAGAAATCATTCGACCAGAGGATAGCTGACCGTCTCGCATCTTGCCCCAATGGAAAACGGGCCTTTTTCTCGTTACACAAGGCAATAAATAGAAATTTCGCGTCCCCCTCACTTCCGCCCCTCTTTCACCCAAATGGTTCAGTAGCCACGACCCCCGCTGAAAAAGCCGAATCACTAGCATCCTATTTCGCAACTAACTCCACTTTAGATGACAAAGGGCTTAACCCGCCCACTTATACCCCCCAAACCAACCTCATGGGCAAAATAATTTTCAGGCCCCAAATAATCATAAAAGCCATTAATAAATTAAATTCCAAATCCGCCGCAGGCCCGGATAACATCCCACCAATTCTCATTAAAAAATGCGCCCCTGAACTTGCCCCTATCTTATCCAAGCTATTCCAACTCTCTTACGAGTCGGGCATATTCCCCAAAAGCTGGAAAATAGCCAGAGTAACACCTATTCCTAAAAAAGGAGACACATCACAAATCTCTAATTACAGGCCTATCTCGATCACCTCTGTTCTTTCCAAATTAATGGAATTAGTCATAAACCAACACGTCCTTCATCACTTAGAAAACAATAAATTAATTCACGATAGGCAATATGGATTCAGACAAAATCGTTCCACAGGCGACATCTTAACCTATGTCACCCACACCTTGAACAATACTCTAGAGGCCGGAAAAGAAACCCTCGCTGTAGCCCTTGATATCTCCAAAGCTTTTGACCAGGTTTGGCACAAAAATCTTCTTGCCAAACTACCAGCCTTTGGATTCACACCAACACTTCGCAAATGGATTGAAAGCTTTCTGACAAACCGAAGTATAAAAGTTGTGGTGGATGGAACATCTTCTGAATCGTTCTCCACAAACTCTGGTGTTCCCCAAGGCTCTGTAATCTCCTCCACACTCTTCCTTATTTATATAAACGACCTTATTGATCAAACGGCAAACCCCACTCATTGTTACGCCGACGATAGCACTCTACACGGCAAACCCTCTCTCCCGAATAATCGAATCAATATTGCCTCCTCAATTACTCTCGACCTAGACAAACTGAATAAATGGGGCTCTCAAAATTTAGTTAACTTTAATTCAAATAAGACTCAATGTTGTCTAATTTCTAGGCGCGAAAATAGAGATTTCCCTGATATTCACTTCGATTCGAATACCCTGAAAATGTGTGACAGCCTATCCATGTTGGGCGTCTCTGTCGCATCTGACCTGTCTTGGAATGAACACATCTCCTCTGTGGCGAAATCTGCAGCAAGGAAGATTGGCTTCTTATTCAGGTCCAAGCGATTTTACAAACCCCCACAACTTCTCACCATCTACAAGGCCCAAATCCGCCCCTGTCTCGAATACGGCTCTCATCTGTGGAGAGGAGCCTCAAAATATTCTCTTGCTACCCTTGATGCAATTCAGAAACGAGCCGTCAGGCTAATTGACGATTCTACCCTCACCGACTCCCTCGACTCGCTGGCTCATCGAAGAGATGTCTCCGCCCTTTCCCTTTTCTATAGATACTATCACGGCAGGTGCTCTGATGAGATAAAATCAATAATTCCCCCAAAGCATGCTTTGCACGCAGCACACGTTTTGCCGACTCCCAACACTCTTTCGCGGTCAAATTAGAAAAGTGCCGGACCACTTCATTCGCGAATTCATATATCCCCATGACTTCAAGGAACTAGAACTCTCTCCCAGCCTCTATCTTTCCCAGCACCTATGATCTTCAAACCTTCAAAACCAGGGTGCATAGACACCTACGTCTACACCCTCTCACTTAAACAACTTTCCCTTCTCTTCGGTAATGCAAGGGTCTTTCGAGATCCATAGGGGCTACATCTTTACTGGTGCACCCCTTCTTGCATTCGATTGCATTAAAAAAAAAAAAAAAAAAAAAGAACATTATATACATTTTTTATAAATGTGTTTTAAACATTATATCAGACAAAAAAGGGAGGTAGGGGGATCAGAACTAAAATTCTAGCCTTTTGTTCTTAAAATGGCATTTTAAGTGCTTATTTTTACTTAAAATATCTTTATAAGTGCCTATTTTAGTTATTTTTAGTGCTTAGTTGCCTGCCTATTTTAAAGATTTTTAGTGCCTATAAATCCGAGCCCTAATTATAACACGAAGAAAATATGAGATAAATAAAAAGCAGGTAGATCATTAGTCGCTAATGAAAACATAATAGCGAAGTCGAAAGTATTTTTGTACAGCGGGTCTTAAAGGAATGATTTTTTCGTCCCTTGTTTTACTTTTGTTTTCTTTGTGACTACCACCTCTCTTCAATTAGACTTAAAAAAAGAAAAGAAAAACTTTTAATTTGAACTTGATGTTTTAACATTTTGATTTAAGAAACCTGTCTATTTTTACTTTATCCAATGCGAAGCATGGGAGAAAGTATTGGAATCGCTCTCGCGGCAAGCGCGACTTCAAAGGATCCTCAGGTAAAGACTACGGAACCCATGGACTCAATTAAGGTCACAAATTGAAGTATTCAATGAGATTGAATTTTAGCACGTGACGGTTTTGCCAAAAATTACCTGGGATCTCGCCGAGAGGCCAAAAAGTGCCATTTTTTTGGAAGTGCGTGGGGACGTATGTATATGTATGTATGTGTGTGTGTGTTATCGTTTTTTCGTCCACGAATTTTTCCACACCGTTGCACCGATTGAATTGAAATTGAAAACCTACCAGTATTTTAACAAAATGAAGCGCTGATTAGTTTTTGGTACATATCGGTCCACAAACATTAGTACTTTATTTCAGTACTTTTTTTAGTTTTTTCTAAATATCTTGAAAATGACTTAACCAATTTTGATGAAATTTAACATCCTAATTAAGTACCTTGGGGACCACAAAAAGGTTAAATAAAGTTTTTAGTAAAATCATATTTTAAAGTACTTTACTCTATAGTAAAATAGTACTTTTTTAATTTTAAATTCTTTAAAATTTATTCATTTGATCGTTTTAATATAGCTCATTTAATCTAACTTAAGTAAGAATGGTTAGGCTTCTCGCTGTGAAATGGTAAAAATTTGGGAGGAAATTTTATAAGTAACCATAGCAACCGCGTTGTTTTCTTATCCGTTACCATTGCTGACGACATGGAGGAATCGACTTAAAATCAAAAATAGCTATTGATTCTCATCTAGTACTTGAGGAATAATCATTCTATATTGGATTTTTGAGGTTTCGGTTTTTATTGGTAACCATTGCTGAAGACATAGAGGAATCGAGTTAAAATCAAGAAATAGCGATTGATTCTCATCTAGTACTTTTAATAATTTTTTATAATTTTTTCGGAATATTTTCTCAATAATTCAAAAAAAACTTTTAAATTTTGAAAATGTATAGATAGTAGAAAATTGAAATTGGCAATTTTAGATGAAATAGGCACTAAAAAAGGCATTTATAGATGAAATAGGCACTAACACCGAGAATAGGCAAAATAGGCAGTATAATGATATAATAAATAGACAGCTTTCTTAAGTCCCTCTTATTTTATTCGGAATTTCATGAAACGCATAGATATCATATTGGGCTAAATTTTAAGCCATAAATAAAAAAAAGGCAAATAGGGCGAAATCCGAGCCCTAGTTATAATATTTTATTTTTAATTTTAGAAACTATCCATAAAATCCACTCTCCAATAATTTCATGCGTCAAAATATTTCTTAATAATAAGGGAAAAGATAATAGCAGGTATTTTTTTTAACTGACATATTTGATATGTGATTAGATTTGATGATTTTGCCATTTTTTGTGTCGGGATTACAAAATAATATTCATCAATTGAGAAGTTCTTTTTTTATATATATCAAAAAAGGGTGTTTATAATGTTTCAAAAACAGGCAAGTTTTTAAGTGATTCATAACAAAATTGGTAATTAAGACGGCCAAATGCGAATCCGACCGCATACCAAGGGTTCCGTATAATATAACCCATAAAACAAGTGAATTATAAAATACGTTTTTATTTGTCATTAATAAGAATGAAATGAATGAGTTCACAAAACTATATATTAATTTTAAATTCCTAAACAATTACCTAAAAAACCTTCTATCTAGTAATCTATTCATCTGAGCCAATTAATTATAAAAACCTTTTATGTATCAAATGTGATTGACTAGAAATTACTTCATTATACACAGGAATTATTTAACGGATTACAGTGGTGTTTCACAAAGTGGAAATAAAATTAAAAAAATTAAAAAATCTTTTATATTATTTTGGAGATTTTTTATTTATCTCTATACATATTTCGGGCTATGAACCCTTCATCAGGAGTTTTAATAGAAAACTGAATATGCCGAAATATGTATAGAGATAAATAAAAAATCTCCAAAATAATTTAAAAGATTTTTTAATTTTTTTAATTTTATTTCACTTTATGAAACATTTCCACTGGAATCCGTTAAATAATTCCTGTGTATAATGAAGTAATTTCTAGTCAATCACATTTGATACATAAAAGGTTTTTATAATTAATATTTTTATTTATCTCTATACATATTTCGGGCTATGAACCCTTCATCAGGTTTAATAGAAAACTGAATATGCCGAAATATGTATAAAGATAAATAAAAAATCTCCAAAATAATTTAAAAGATTTTTAATTTTATTTCCACTTTGTGAAACTCCACTATAATCCGTTAAATAATTCCTGTGTTTAATATGTTTCACTATACTAGTAAACCAACACCGCTTTCCTTAAACTTTACTTCATTATAGTTTTACTCAAATTTGATTGTTTTTTTTTACAAAAAGCTATATTTTATTCAAATTTTCATAGATATTCAACAAATACAGCCAAACCCTTCGAGTATATACATTATGTCAGAATGAACTTAATTATAGTAAATTGTATTCTGAATAAAAAGTCTTTTTATTACTAATTTACTAGAATGCACGGTTTTCAACTTGTATGAAATTTTAAAGATATTTAACAAAAAGTTCTATCACAATATTTGATGGAATAATTTTTTGAATCGAAAAAATGTGAAATCAGTCGATGACTCCGATTTCGTTGAAATTTTTTCCAATATTAAAGGGGTCCACAATATAGTTAGAACCGCCAAGAAAATTGATAAAATAATGTTTAGTTTCTCGTAAAGAAATAATTCCTAAACAATTACCATAAAATACCTTCTATCTAGTAATCTATTAATCTGAGTTAATTAATTATAACAACTTTTTATGTAGCAAATGTGATTTTGACTAGAAATTACTTCATTTATAGTTTTTCTCAAGTTTTATTGGTTTGTTTCAAAAACCTCTATTTTATTCAAATTTTCATAGAAATTCAACAAATACAGCCTATCTCTTCGAGCTATACAATAGATCATAATGAACTTTATTATAGTAAATTTTATTTTTAAAAAATTAAATTAATAATTCGAATTCCGCGGAGGTAGATTCGCAGAGAACAAATCTACTAAACGGAATTTTTAACAAATTATAAATAAATTTGTTTTTCAAGTATATTTATACAAATATAGAGATTATCAAATTAATTAAATTAATCTTCAAGGAATTCGAAGATATTTTTACAAAGCAAAGGAAATTTTTGAGAATACTTAGCCGGACTACCGTTTTATTAGAACCATTGAGGTCCAGCTGATTCTCCATCACAGAACCAAGAGAGCGAAAAAAAGATATGGTCCATCTAGGTGTTACCCGGTATCAATCCGCGTGTAAGCCCGCATGATACCCCACCACGGACCACCCCTATAGTATTCTCAAAAATTTCGCTTTGTAAAAAAATATCTTTGAATTCGCCAAAAAAAGATTAATTTTAATTAATTTAAAAATTAAACCTAATTTTGTATCATTTGGTTCCATAATAATTTTGTAACAGGAATAGCAGGGAATTGGACAAAAATTAAAAATAAAGAGTTTTTTATTATATGGGGTAGTCATTTCGTCAATTTATTATGACTTCCTCAATGGGCCATTTTATCACTCTTTATCAAAAAACAAAGACCGATAAAATGGGCAACTGAGGAAGTCAAAATAAATTGACGAAACGTCTGGCCCATTTAATAAAAAATATGTGTTTTTAATTTTTGTCCAATTTCTGCTATTCCCTTTATAAATTAAACCTAATTTCACTTTAAATAATATTTCTAGTGAGTGATACCACATAATATTATAACAAAACTCCACAATCATCAAAATGTTTTAATGTAAATTTTTTAATGATTTTTATATTTGCAGCAAAATAAATAGATAAAACTTCTAAATTTCAATTTTTATCCGATTTAGATTATAAGTTACAATGCTCTGAGTCAAACAGGCCGGCATTGTTATTACTATACATACAGGATCTGGTTTTATTTTTTAAAAAACCCGAAAAATAAAACTCCGCAGAGACTTCTTTGAAAATGTGTCTGTCTTTCATCAATTTTCACCCTATAGAGAAAAATATCATCGATGGATCTTTTCAAATTCTATTAAGCATGTAATTTTATAATTTTCATTTCGACACCCCATTATCGTCTACGAGCCTATAAATTCGCTTCTAAGTGCACAAAGTTTTTTAACATCATTTTTTTTTGTTTGAATCAAATTTAAATTTAGAAATATTTTCATCAGAACTTTATTGTTATTATTTCACGTGAAGTATTTTAACTCTATGCCTGTCAGTCTATTGTGTTAGTTCAAAGACTGGACAGATAAAGAATTCATTAGCCAGAGGCATCGGGAAGGAAACATGCACTCTCTGAAAGAGTCTGGTTTGGTCAAGAGGAGTTTTGATGGGGTTCAGCTGCTGCGTAATGTCAACTAATGAGGCTCCCTCTCCCTCTTGCAAGATTCGGAATCCCTTGGCATTTGGCAACTCAGTGAACAGACAGACATACATTTATAAGTGCATTCAATTAACATTGACACAACCCACGCATTCTGCGATACATAAATCATTTTATTTTTTTAATTCCAAGCATAAAATAATCTATCGATTCAGATCAGGATATTCAACACAGTAACTCACACAAACATACACACAAACGCACTGATACACAAATTGAACAATCTTGGATAATAATTAGATAAATCATATCGAATCAAAAATGATCAGAATTTCAGTTGAATTATAAGATCAAATAGAAAAAGAAAAAAGACTTTACTGCGTAGGCATTGCTTTGATTGTTTTATGACTGCTGAATTAGAATAATGAAAGAAAAGAACACAGAATCTATTAAGCACTTCACAATATGAAGTTTGTTCTTCAAGTTACATACAAGAAAAAAGACAACTTTGAGAATTCCCAATGAAGAAAGTCCGGTTCACATGGCATAGTATTTTAATTCTTCAGATATTCGGATTAACCATAAAGCCAAAATCTGCTTAAATATTTGTACACATGTCCACAAAAAATTTCTTAATATTATGTTAAAAGATTTAAAAAAATGAGCTCCATTATGAATTATACCATAAATGAGTGAGCTATTTTCGAAATAAATAAAGTGTAAAAAATTAGAAAACAACTCCTACAATATTTTAAAATGATAAGCTCTGTATTACTTGATATAGGTATTAGACCCTTCTCAAAGCGATTCTGCTGAAGAAATCGCTATTATAACTAAAAATTTACATTTTATTAAAGAACCGCAAACATTTGAGCCGTCATTTAAGTAAAAAAATCGCTACGCAGCTTGCGCATATTTATAATGGTTCACATCTAATAAACACTAATGATAAACGACTTCACTAAGAACCTTCCAGCTTATAGAGTTCACAAGAAGATCTTTCAGGCTCAATTTCCTTGATCATCGTTCTGAGCCTATGAAATCCCAAGATCTGAGAATTACTCTCATTCTTCAATCGAGAGTAACAATGATATGAAATTTAAAGATAAATAAAAGCCAGAAAATATCAAACCAAAGCTATTCGTTATCTGATACCGAATCTGACGATCAAGACTATTCTTCCAAAGCTTTTGTCATTTTTAAAGTTAAACATTATCAGGTGCGTCTGAAAGTGGTCAAGGAATTTTTAAATCAAGAAGGATTGTGTTAAAAAATGTGACCAAAGTCAAGTTTAAAATTTTACAGTGGAGGTGTTGGACCCAGTATTTCTTCATTTTTGGAAGATATAAAACTTTTTCTATATGAAAAATGTTTGAAATAGGGTTATAAATGAGTTTTTTCATCAAAAAATAGATTTATTTGAGGGACTCGTTTTAAATTAAGTCAATCCACGGGTCTTAATATGAATATCTGAGCGTTGTTTTTCTAAAGAGTAACTTTAGCGAGAAATTCGTCGTAGAATTCAGGCCGCGAAGTTACAAATCGATCATGAAAATTTACTTATCTTGTCTCCCAAAATGCCATCCGAAACAAAAATGTTGAATATTATTATTAAAAATTACAATCCATTTTTCTAAGTTAGCATTATAATAGTTTGAAACTATCTACAATCTTCAAAAAAACTAATCTTGAACATGGGGCGTCCATCTTCGGTAACAATTTTTTTTAATTTTACATTTGATAAACTTGCGAGCTAATTTAGCTGCGAAATATTTTCCAACATACGACATTGGAAATCTTGTTCTCTAAAAAATACCACCCTCCTGGAAATGCTGCAAAATATACGTAATATACGTTCTTGCGATGGTTATATCTGCTTTTTCAATTCTCACAAGAATACAATCAGATTCACCACTAATAGTTCTGAGATTTGTTTAATAGGGAAGTTTTTTCAAAAGTTCTTTGTTTTTGATGAGGTGGCTAAATTTGACGTGATCCTTAGTAGTATTTCCCCTTCAAATTTGTGAATTAATAAACAGTTTTGCCAACTTTATAAAATATTTTAATTAAATAAGGTCCTATGTTTGTATACATTGTGAATAAATAAATAAATTTTTCTTGCTATGTATTTGTTACTTCCGATACCTTTCTATATTAGATCCTAAGGGTCAAGGGCGCAGCATTTTTTATTAATTTTTTTCTCGAGGTGTGGTAATAATTAACAAATTGACCATCAAGTTTTGAATTGATTTCAAACTGACCAAGACAGTATAACTTTATATAAAAATTAAAATGGGCGAGAACGTTCTAGAGAGGGCCAAAGGGTCAAGGATCCTACTAAGTAATTATTTTATAATCGAACTTTCAATGTTTCTTTCCATATTTAAACACTCTTAATTTGGTTCTTTTTCCATTGTACAAAAATTTTCTAAAGTCATAAAAATTAATTATTCAAAAAAACCCGAAAATAACACATTCATAAAAAATGCCAATAATATAAATGTCAATTGAAAAGTGAATATTTGAAATACGACCAACGATACCAATTTTAGTTTGTGGTTGTATCTCATTAGATTATATAAAAAAATCATTAAATTCATAAAATTAAAATAAATACTCCCCACAGGCGATTCGTTAAGATTTCACACGAACAAAAAAAAACACCGAATGTCCATTTTCAAGGTCTATGTCCCCCCCCCCCCGCAGATACAAAATCTTTTAATTTGCCAGAAGAACTTGTTACTGATGTTTGATGTATAATTAATTTCAACTGGAATAAAACAGAGTTTAAATGACCAAGCAAGTGGGTGGTATATATACAGGGTGATTCAGTCATTCGTGCCACCAATTTAGTTCGAAAACAGAATGGAACATGGAAAAAAATGATTATCACAGACTATTAAAACTATCATTTGATAAGATTATTGTTTTCCGGAATAAACCGGAAATATGTTCCATGGAACAGAGATTCGAAATTTCATACAGAAACATTAGTCGAGTGTGGTATCTTTGAGGAGAGAAATATATTTAATTAGTAATTTTATTATTATTACTCCAGTAAAATATTATGGCTGAGGCCTTGTTAGTTAGTCAATTTGATTATTTAAAAGATTTTTTATGGTTGGGCTATACAACGAAAAATTAGAAACTAAGTTACAATTTTCTAGATTATTAAGGCTGATTTTAAGTGAAGTAAAGAAAATTTTTGAAAATTTTAAAATATAAAATACTAGCTATGTTTTACATAAATACCTTACCTAGTATTTTATATTTTAAAATTTTAAAAAGTTTCTAAAAATAATTTCAAAATTTTCTCTGAACAAAAAAAGGCTGATTTTAATTATCAAGCCAATTTCAAGTGATGATAGATGTAGGTAAGTAGTTAGAGGCAACTCACTTCAATTTTAGCAAATTTTCAGGGTCACGTTATTTATCATATCGTAGTAAGATTCTAGTTATCTTTTCATATATAGTATAAACATATATACAAGTCAAATGGTATCCAGTCTTATAATCATAATTTATTTTCTATAATGTTGAGATATATTAACATCAACATTGTAATTAAATTAATCTATTTATATATCTATATTTTTTATAAAGCGCTTATAGTTGTGTCTGATCCAACCGAGAGGGTCTGAGCCCTAGAATTCCCGAAGACATTTTGACAAACTCCTCGCAGGTGCCAGGGACCGAAGGCCCTGTAGCCAGCTGATATTAGACACAACTTGATAACATATTTTATTTTATATTTTCTTCAATTTACATTTACATTTAAACTAAAATATTTCAGAGAGGTGACATGATCCTCCTCTCCAGGTAACCCATATAATGATATAAACTAATACACATCCTCTTTAGGTCTAGGCGCTATTATACTCAAAGTCAACTTCTTACACTGTATAAGGCTCAAATTTGTCCCTGTATCGAATATGGCTCTCATCTATGGAGATGGGCCTCCAATCTCTTCCCACACTGGATGCAATTCAGAAGGGAGCAATTAAACTAATAGGAGACCTGTCCCTAACTAACTCACTCGACTCCCTGGCTCTCCGAAGAACCGTATCTGTCCTTACCCTGCACTACAGACACTATCGTGGTGTCTGTTCAGATAAGCTAAAATCAATCCCCCCACCCCCAAAGCCCTCTTTGTTAGAAACACGCAGTTTTCAAACGCTCAGGACCCCTTTGCTTCAAGTTAGAAATATATAAGTTCAAATATTATTTTCACTCAATATTTGTCAAAAATTCCCTACAGTTGATTCGTGATTGAAACAAATGTAGAAATCATTCGGTTCCTTTGCTATCAAATTGGATAAAAATCGAACCAGCACTTTCGCCAATTCTTTTATCCCTATGACCTCCAGAGTTTGGAACTCGCTTCTAGCCACCGTCTTCCCGCGACTTATAAACTTTAGCTGTTTAAGACCCGGATCCATAGATACCTACGGCTCCTACACAACCCATAAAATTCCCTCCTCTTCTTCTTATTTTCACGATGGAGGGGCCAACCCAGGCCTTTAAGGGATGCACCTTTGTAAAAATACACATATTGTTTAAAAACTCAATATATTTTAGTCTATCCGCTAATCTTCAAAAGTTTATATTAGCCATGAGTCTAGCTCAAATTTATGTGTATTTTTACTATGAAACGCCTCAAAATATTTAACACTCTTTAAGTGACAAAATGTTTCAAAACGAGCCAACATAGCATTCCTTTAGTTAAATTATGACATCATTGTGTGTTTTTTGTTTTACGGGTTACGTCGCTACATTTTCAATGTTAAAAAAAATCGAAGGTCTCTCCACTCTTTGCGGATACCAAATCTTTTAATTTGCCAAGGGAACATTTACTAATGTATAATTATTTTCTGTTTGAATAAATCAGAGCATAAATGATCAAGCAAGTGGGTGGCGGCGCTTTTAAGACCATGAGGGACCCCAAAGGGTAAACATCCATCCGTCAGTCCACCGCATCAATTAAAGGGGCGTTTTAAAAAAAAAGAAGAAATTAGCTCGATTCCGGATGCACAAAATATTAATGTTTCCTGTTAAGGAGAGGCGTCCGTCGTAATAACTCAACCGCCGCTAATTACTTAACGTTCGACTAATTTGAAACGATTTATCATTGAGCATCGCGATAATCTAATGGATCAGTCAACTTGTCAATGCGATTTTCATTAGAATATGGTGTTATTTATGAGATATGAGTATTTTCGGTGTTAAATATGAATGTATACGCTCAGCAAGCGAAGCCTGCCAGAGGAAGACAAGTATTTTAGAAAGTTTTTAAATGTCTATTGTTTATTAGAAATTTATGAAACGTGTAGAAAAATCATTATGAATTTTTTATCTTTTTTCTAGATTTCGACAAAATGTTCTAGAAAGTTCGTTTTTTTTAAGTTCAAAAATGGATTAATTTCTGGATGTCTAGCTTTAGAAATTCTGGTTATTAAATTTAAAAAATCAGAAAAAATCAAATATTTATATGAAGAGCTCTCTAAAGGTACTAGCTAGAGATTTAACATGGACTGGTCATAAGGGGATGCAAGTAGAGGAGCTCTTGAAAGGATTAATGGCCGCTTGGACTATGAGCCTATAAGAAATAAATTCACAATGGACATGCTATGTTAAGTACAACTATTAAGTATAATGAGCTAAAATTTGGCGAAAGCTTGTAATTAATATGTATACTGCATCTTTAGTATTTATCACAGGATTTTTAAAGGGTTGTAGTGGTGTTTCACAAATAAAATAAAAATTAAAAAAAAATTTAATTAATTTTTTTAATTTTTTTTATTTGTGAAACACCACATAACCCTTTAAAAAACTTCTGTTGATATGTTTCACTATAAACCAACACCGCTTTCCCTAAATGTTTAATATTTCTGACAATATTTAACTTTATTTCTCAAGTCACTGGCAAAAATATATCGAAATTTGCAAAAATTTTAGAGTCCTGAAAAATGTTCTTATAATTTTGTACTTTTTAAAAAACATGACCGTATATGAACAAAAAAATCTTATCAATCTCAAACTTAGAGCTGGTTTATACACTTCCAGTCAAACTACAGGATTTCTTGGACTCTCAGCTAATTTCGAAAATTAGCAACCCGTTTTCGGTGAAAAACAACATTTCTCCCCCAAAGAATTTGTTATTCACCGATGACCAGCATCCCAAGCTGTTGTCAATAGATGTCATCGGTGAATTCGCATTGAACATTATTAATTATACGAATAGATGTCAACCCTAATATGATTATCGCTAATGTAAGGTAACCAGGTATAACCCGTTAAGCCTAAAGTTAGATCGGATGACAGACTAAGTGACTTACTGCAAAAGCGAGCAGACAAACAGATTTATTTATTTATTAATATATACACGGGCAGAAAGCCCAATTTTAATCAATTTATACAATAGAGTAGTGAGAAAGAAAATGTTTAACAATAATTTTAAATATTAACACAAAACAAATACAAGAAAAAAAACAACTATAGAATATAGGTACAGATACAGATACCAATATAATCACAAATATGAATGCAAATCTAGATATGAATGCAGATATAAATACAAATATAATTACAGAATTAGACATGAATACAAAATATAAGCATATATAAATATAAGTACAAGTACATACAACAAAAACACAAACATAAATACAAACATTTATGCGCCAAGCTTTCGGAAAAAATGATTTTTAATCTCATTTCTGGATGAATTGAATATATCGAGAGTCATATTCTGATTTCCTGTTCTTAATATGCGACTCATACCCGAGTACATCAGGTATGAAAATCTATGGGTAGGAATCGACAGTATTTCTGGATTCCTAGTTCTATGGCTGCTAACATTGAAGGTGACTAATTCCAAGAGTCGAGAGTCGTCCACTTTGCCATTGATGAGATTACAGAGAAAAAGAAAATCTGCCTGTTCTCTCCTCATTTCAAGCGGCAAGATATGTAGTGTTATATACAGGTCGTCATACGATATTTCCGCGATTGGGACATGAAGCTTAAAGGCAATATATCTCAGAAATTTTCTCTGCACCCGTTCAAGTCTCTGAATATAAGTTTTATAATAGGGTGACCAAATCGGACTAGCGTATTCCAAGCGGCTTCTAACAATAGAACAGAATAGATTTTTCAGCGCAAATATGTTTCTAAAGTGATTCGTGTTACGGGTAATAAAGCCAAGTAGCTTCATCGCACTATTTGTTATCTCCGTTATATGTTCTTCAAAACCAAGCGAACTGTTAAACGTTACACCTAGGTCCCTGAAAGTAGATATGTTCTTTAACATATTATTATCAATGTCCATATAGTCATAATTTACTCTCTCTTTTCCTCTATAGTAAGACATGGAAAAGCATTTGTTGAAATTTATCTTGAGGCCATTTTTATCACACCAGTTGATTAACCCTACAAAATTATTTTGTAGTATCACAGCGTCTTGAAAATTTCCAACCTCACGAAAAAGCTTGAGGTCATCAGCAAAGAGAAGAAATTTTACATTATTAAAAGTGTAAGAGACATCATTAATAAAAATTAAGAACAGTAGGGGACCCAGATGGGACCCTTGTGGGACCCCTGACCTAGCCTCATAGGCATATGATAAAGAGTTATTAATCTTAACTTGAAGTTGTCTATCATGTAAGTAGCTATCCAGCCACCTCAACAACGTACCATCAAAACCGAAGTCTTTTAATTTTAACACAAGCCAGTCAATGTCTACAGTGTCAAAAGCTTTGCTAATATCAGTATAAATCACGTCTACTTGTTTTTTTCTAGCAAAAGACGAAAGAATATGTTCTTCAAATAGCAGAAGGTTTGAGGTGGTTGATTTGTTTGGCCGAAATCCATGTTGTTCTGTAATGATGAAGTCATTACATAATGGAGAAATAATATCATAGACAATGGATTCAAAAAGTTTAGCAATGGCAGATAAATGACATATAGGGCGATAATTTATTACCTCAACCGAACTGCCTGATTTTAATAGAGGTTTTATATAGCTTAGCTTCCATTTTTTAGGAAAAACTCCTGAGGTGAGTGATTTATTAAATATCAGATGGAAAGGGATAGCTAAGGCTTCAACTTTTTTTAGTAGAATTGAAGGGATGCCATCCGGGCCTAGGTTATAAGTTGGTTTTAATTTTTTCATTTTTTCAATAATCTTACTTAAGGATAATTCTATCGAAGATAAATGTAATATATTCATTGATGAATTGTTAGCATAAGAAAGATTATGTTTAACATAAACACTAGAAAAAAAATCGGCAAAGAAATTTACAGATGTTCTCTCCGACAAACTAAATCTGTTCAAAAATCTAACACTTTCAGGAATTTGAGGCAAGGATTTTAATCCCTTAGTATAGGACCAGAAATTTCTAGGATCAGTACAAATTGAGGCCTCAAGAGATTTTATATAATTTATATAACATTTTCTGTTTAGTTTTTTACATTCCGCTCTCAATCTAGAGAACTCATCATAAATTATTGATAATCCTAGAGTCTTGTATTCTCTATGAACAAGTTTCTTTTTACTATTTAATAATTTCAGTTCAGGTGTAAACCATTTTGGATAAGAGCAGTTAGAGACAGTTATTTTAGGCACACAATCTTCCACAACCTTATCTAAAACATCGTATAATAATTTCACACAATCATCAACAGTGTTATCCATAAACAAGTCACTCCAGTCAATAGAGGATATTCTATCGTTGAAGATAGAAAAATTTGTAGTTTTGAAGTTACGAAAATGGACATTCTGTCTATCATAGGGCTGATTAGAGGTCAGGGTAAAGTCTATAGTAATGACAGGATGGTGGGGATCAATTGGTACTAGACAGTCCTGGGACATATTCTGATAATGCGAGTGAGCTCCAATATTACTAAAAATTAGATCTATGATATTTCCATTTGCATTACGTATCGTATTTAACTGGCTGAGATTAAGATAATTTTTGAATTCACTCACTAGGTTGTAGATCTGAGGACAGCAGTTAATTTTTTTACTTAAGCCATTTTCATCCCAGTCAATTTGAGAAATATTGTAGTCTCCAAGTATAATTAGATCAGAAATATTATTTATCATACATATTTCCTCGATCTGACGAAAATGTCTTTCATAAACGTCCCAGGAAGCATGCGGTGGGATATATGCACATACTAGAAGAATTTTCCTTAAGCCCAGATTAAGATTAACAAATATATGTTCTATAGATTCATCTATATTCGGTATGGCATTACTTGGTATTTTTGAACTCACAGCCAGTAAGACTCCTCCGCCTTTAGATTTATTGCTATTTTTGTGACTTCTATCACATCGATGTATAGTATAATTATTGAAGCCCAACTCACCATCTGAAACGTCACCAGAAAGCCATGTCTCTGTTAAGGCGTACACATCATAAATATCATTAACACTTGATAGCCGAATAGTGTCAAGTTTTGTTTTTAATCCTCTAACATTTTGATAATAAGTGGAGATTGTGTAAGCCTTTTCCGGAGATCTAGATGAAGCTCATTCCGTTTTTTTAATTATCTTAGGACTGCCCTGAAAATATCGAATAACAATATCATTTTCGCCTTTTTCTCTTCTTGAGTCTAGTTCCTTCTTCAAATCGAGATACGATTTTCGCTGTGCCGGGGTTTGATCAATGGAAATGAAGATTTTTCCTAGATTTGCGCTTCTTTTTTTGAACATTATCTCACGGGCTTCGTCTCCATTGCTCAAGACCACCTTCAATGGCCTGCTTCTATGAGATTGTTGTTTTCCTAGACGAGAAATTCCAATCCTTTGGGTATTCAGCTCCGGATAGACTTTTTTTAGAATATTTATAACTGCACTACGATCGTCGCCATTTGTTTCAGCTTCTTCTAAGTTGTGGATGATAATGTTGTTTTCTCGTTTTCTTCGTTCTTTCAATTCGAAGCAGAGAGCATCCATTGATGGTGAAGATTCCAAATTATCTCCGACATTGATTTTGTCAAGGGAATTTCGAATTTTTTGCAATTCTTCTCCGATGTTATGTAAGATTTTAGAGTGATTATCTAGGTTTATTTTTAAATCACTGAGATCCTCTTGAATTCGGCTTGACTTTCCATCGCAGCGGAAACAAAAATATACTTTGTTCTTTTTTGCGTCTTCCAATAGATTGATTTCAGTCTTTGTAAGCTGCATGCATTTAGTGTGTACTGGTAAGTCACACTTTACACATTTAAATAAATCTTTAGAGAGATTAATGGATTTTTGGCATTGAAGGCAGCGACTATTGTCAAGGAGAACCATTTTGTTTTTTTGAATAAATATATAATAATATGAAAATGTTTGGAGATTTGTCTAACCGAACCACGGAGCAACGCAACTTGCACGTGGCAAGATGGCCGATAGTTAGGTTAAAAAGTCTGAATTTTGATGTAAAAACTTGAAAATCGTTAGTAAATCACAAATTATACATTAAGATCACCGCAAAAAACACTTATTATAAACAACTCAAATCACAACGTAAAATTTAAGAGATTTTCAGAGAAAACACAAAATAACACGAAATAATGTTCCTAGATGTATACACATGCACGCACGCCACCTATCATATCTTGTCATATGAATCTTATCTAGATCATGCGCGGATCGGGGGGGTCACTGATACCCCCAAATCAGAGGTCTGGATCACGCGCCTGATCTAGATGTAATATTTGAACAAAAATGTTATTGAATCCAATGTGAAACAATGAATGTAAGAGCTTGAAAAAGTGTCAATAGGGATTAAGTAGATGTCGCTTTTAAATTAATTTTTGCTTCGATTCAGAAGTCCGATTCCCTGGGAACTCTTTAAAAGTTAAAAAAAGCGTTAGAATCTGATTAAACTTGGTATTAATAATTTATTTGAGTTCTATAGACTTCGAATTTAAAAGATATATTCTATGGAAAGCCAAGCTTGCATTCAGAAGTAATGTCATTCTGAGAAAGATCAGAGCCCAACTCCAGAGAGCACCCAACATTGATATTTTGTTCCAAAATTCGGCTGAGTTCGAATCAAAGGTTATGACAGGAAGGATTCAATCAAAGCGTCTAGGAATTATAGAACATTGTTTCTTGCCTGAATTAAAATTCACCAAGTTATGAGAACTCAATTTTAAAGACTGCATTAGTAGATTTTTTTTAATGAAAATGATGAGAGAAGGAGTACACTAAAAAGGTGCATCCCCTAAAGGCCTGGGTTGGCCCCTCCATCGTGAAAGGAAGAAGAAGAGGGGTGAGCAGGGGTCGAAGGTATCTGTGGATACGGGTCTTAACAGCTGGAGGTTATAAGTCGCAGGGAAGAAGGTTGCTGGGAGCGAGTGCCAGTCTCTGAAGGTCATAGTGATAAGTTGGCGAAAGCGCTTGTTCGATTTTTATCCAATGTGACAGTGAAGGGGTGCTGAGCGTTCGAAAACCACATATTTCTCGTAAAGAGGGCTTTAGGGTCAGCTCGACTGAACAAACACCATGATAGTATCTGTAGTATAAGAAAAGGGCAGAAACGGTTCTTCGGTGAGCCAAGGAGTCGAGTGAGCTAGTTAGGGCCGGGTCTCTTATTAGTTTAATTACTCGCTTCTGAATTGCATCCAGTGTGCCAAGAGAATGCTTGGAGGCCCCTCTCCACAGATTAGTGCCATATTCGAGACAGGGACGAATTTGAGCTTATATAGTGTAAGAAGTTGACTGAGAGTATAATAGCGTCTAGACCTAAATAGGAGACCAAGCTTGCGCGCTGCAGCTTTAGCAGTGGTTGAGTTATGGTCATTCCAAGAAAGGTCAGACCCTAGTTGACCCCTAGCATTGAAATTTTATCCCTGAATTCCAGTGAGTTTGAATCGAATATGTTTGGAAGGTTTCTATCGATGCGCCTAGGCTCTATAATCTCCAACTTAATCAAAGATTCAATGTCTACTCGATTATTTTTCAAGGGTTGAGCATTATGGAGGGTATTATCCTAATATCATCTGCCTAACAATAGATCAGATTGGAGAGCAAATTGAAAAGGCAATTAATTATAGATAAGAAAGAGATGAGGGGAGAAATGACAGAGCCTAAGGAACACCAGTATTAATATTAGTTTCATTTGTATAGACCTGTGAATGGTTTGTAAAAATTAATAAAAAATTCGATAGTATGAACTTATTATAAATGGATTGAATTTGGAAACTACTGGAATGTTGCTGCAATATTTATCTAAAAAGCTTGGTTAACAATTTTAAAAATTTTATTTATTTTATATTATTATCATTTTCACGTCATAATTTGTATTAATTTGAAAGTTTATAATAGTAAAATAAGGACAAGTTTTTATGTGTGACTTTTTTATTTATTAGTCAACGTTTCGTCGACTTTGCCGACTTCTTCAGGGCTTCAAATAGTCATGTCACACACTGTCTAAATTTACTTGTTATCTTCGTTATCATGAAGACCATCAGAAACACAAATTTCAAAAAATATTTGGCACATATAAAACAGAAATAGAATGAGGCAACACTGTTTTTAAAAACAGAATAGGATATTTTTTCTTTTGATCCTTACATAAAGAATTCTCAAATTTAAATGACTTTTTGAAGCCCTGAAGAAGTCGGCAAAGTCGACGAAACGAAGGTTGATAAATAAAAAAGTCACACATAAAAACTTGTCCTTATTTTCCTATTATGAACTTTCAAATTTATTTTATTAATGACGTTCAATGGGAAATAAATTAAATAAAGAAATTTGTTTTGCTATAAGTATAGATGAAAATAAAATTCAGGCCAAAATCTCGGCATAATATAATTATTCAGTCTTCCTGCGACGTTTCGGACCCTCAATGGTATATTTCTCAAAAGAGAGGCTAGTTAGTAATTATCAAATCCCCAACAAATTTTCGTCATTTAATTCGAATACATATGGGATTGAAATGCCTTCGAGAATAGTAGATGTGTTCGAATTAAATGACGAAATTTTGTTGGAGGATAAAGAAAAGTAAATAAATATTTTATGAAATATTAATTTACTATGAGTTAGGTTTTTCTAGTTCACTTGTTTCACGTTAAAAATTAAAAAAATAAAGAGGTAAATTTTTTCCATATATATATTTCGACACTATCAACCTATCTTCAGGAAGTACAGAAAATAGTCATCAATTATTTTCTGTACATCCTGAAGTGGGTTGATAGCCCGAAATATATATATTGAAAAAATTTACTCTTTATTTTTTAATTTTTAACGTGAAACAAGTGAGCTAAAACCTAACTCATAGTAAATTAATATCTCATAAAATATTTATTTACTTTTATCTTTATTAAAGATGTTTCACCTTGAACCAACACCACAATCTCTATTAATTATTTGTTGGAGGATTTGATATTTATTAATTAGTCTATGGCTTGAAGAAGGATACCATTGATCTCACAACTTGGTAAACTTTAATGCTAGCAAAACACAATGCTGCCTAATTTCTAGGCGCGCAGATAGAACCTTCCGGACATTTCATTTGATTCGAGCTCATTGGAATTTCGTAATAAAATATCATTGTTAGGTGTCTCCTTAGGTTCTGACCTCTCTTGGAATGACCATATTATCGCAGTAGCAAAAGCTGCAGCATGTAAGCTTGGCTTTCTTTTCCGAACCAAACGATTTTTCACCCCCACTCAACTCCTTATATTATACAAGGCTCAAATTCGCCCCTGTCTTGAATATTGCTCGCATTCGTGGAGAGGGGCCCCCAAGTATTCTCTTAATACCCTAGACGCAATTCAGAGGCGAGCTATCAGACTGATAGGCGATCCTACATTAACTGACACTCTCGACTCCCTAGCCCATCGTAGATCTGTCTCCGCCCTTTCCCTTTATTATAGATATTACCATGGCTTTTGTTCTGACGAAATTAAATCGATAATCCCACTAAGGGCTTCATTTGCGCGAAATACACGATTTTCTAAAACTCAACACCCCTACGAGCTTAAACTGGATACTAATCGAACAAACGCATTCGCCAATTCATTTATCCCTATGACATCTAGAGACTGGAACTCTCTTCCCCCGAACGTCTTTCCAGCAACTTATAACCTTCAATCTTTCAAGACCAGCATCCACAGATACCTTCGACTGCTACCCAATCACTATATCTCCCCTTATCTTCACGTTACAAGGGTCCACCACAGACTACAGAGGTTGTACCTTCTTGGTGCAACTTCTTCTTGTATCAGTATCATTATAAAAAAAAATTGAGGGTCCAAAACGTCGGCAGAATCCTGAATAAATTTATTAGGGCCAAATTTTAATTCCATCTCTATCTAAAGAATATAAATTTGAACGATGTCTTCATTTTCACATCTCTATATTATATATATTTATTTGAATTGAAAGAAGAAATGATTGAATTTATACCTTTCGGATTCTAGGAGTTCAGCAAGAGCACGGAGTTTTTCGATTCTGCTTGAATCTAATTTGCCTGAATCCCCACCGCCGTCGTTAAGCAAATGTTCGCCTAAAGCTTGGAGTAAACCATGTTGCCTTGCAGCATGCATTGCTTGATCTTCCATTCCGGCAAGCAGTAGGAATCCTAAGGCGGCCTTATGTTCACCTTGATCCTAAAAAAATTTAAATATCCAATAAATAAATATAAAAAAGTAAGCAAACATATTCCTATTTGTATTTCTTCCCCATTAACACTCTGATTTTCGCCAAGAACGTCTATTTCAGATCTTAAATAAATTTTATAATTTTTCTCATTAATATATCAAAGAATAATTGATAAATCAATGAGAATTGTTTTTGACCGCGGTTATTTGAAAAAGATATTTATCGAAGGAGATAATAAAAGAGTGTGTCTTCTGCTGGAATTATAAATTTTATTTATTTATAACAAGACTATAGTTTCGAGGGCTTTGCTCTCTTCATCAGTCTATTACATTCATACTATTCATAAATTAATTCCTGTGAATCCATTGTAATAGACTGATGAAGAGGTCAAAGCCCTCGAAACTATAGTCTTGTTTTAAATAAATAAAATTTATAATTCCAGCAGAAGACACACTCTTTTATTGTCTCCTTCAATATATAAAAATTCTACTACTCTCGGCAAAAACTTTCAATTTAAAGATATTTATCGCGAGACTACTGCGGGTTACGCTATTGGAGTCTGCGGAGTCTTAAGTCTGGATCACATCTTTTTCTCTCTTGGTCCAGAGTTAAGACTCCGCAGACTCCAATAGCGTAATCCGCAGTAGTCTCGTGATAAATATCTTTTTCAAATACAATGTCAAAAACAATTCTCATTGATTTATCAATTATTCTTTGATATATTAATGAGAAAAATTATAAAATTTATTTAAAATCATTATTTCAAGTTAGAAATATATAAGTTCAGATATTACTTTCAATCAATATTTGACAAAAATTCCCTACATTTGATTCGCGATTGAATCAAATGTAGAAAACATTCGGTTAATTTCTGATCTGTTACATTTTAATAATAGTGTCCGTTGGAACCAAACTTTAGCTTAAAGTTATGATTTCAATATTGTTCGAGCAAGTTTTAGAGTAAAAATTCCTTAGTAAAAAAGAAATGGATGGATAAATAAATAAATAAAAAATTGTTTTTCTTTACCCTTCACAATGCTCCATCATCTCTTTTAATCAAATTAAATCAAAAGCTCAATTTCAAAAATCTTGTTAATACAATGAAGGCTTTAAACATTTACTTCTTCATATAAAAGTGAGATGGTTATATGAAGATAATTACCTTCTTTGTATTGTAAAAATTAATTAGTGAATGAATAAACATATTATCTATTATCTATGGGTTATTAGTCACAGAAATAGTAAATAAAATGAAAAAATTATTAATATTTATTGATAGGTACATTTGCTATACAGTTTCGATCACGACTGGTAAGAGCATTTTAACTAGACCAGTCTAAAATAATTCAAAAAATTATTAATATTTATTGATACATTTACTGCACAGTTTCGACAGACTCCTGGTAAAAGATGATCTACCAGTGGTGACCAAACTGTATAGTAAATGTATTATATATATACATATATTAATAATTTTTTGAATTATTTTATTTATTATTTTTTGAAATTGATGAGAGGAGGAGTTACACGTATGAGATGCATCCACCTAAAGCAGGGGTCGGAAACCTTTTGAGACGGAAGAGCCAAAAGTTACAATTTACAAAATTTCCCAGTTTTTAAAGAGCCACTAACATTTTTGGTTCAATATTATGGTACATATTTGATTAGGATTAGGATATATAAATTTGATTTTTGATTTAAAATAAATAGCTTTACATTTGAAATAATATTTATTCATCATCATCATCATTGAGTATACAGTCCTAAGACTGGTTTGATGCAACAATC
Source organism: Forficula auricularia (assembly GCA_024734495.1). Taxonomy (NCBI): domain Eukaryota; kingdom Metazoa; phylum Arthropoda; class Insecta; order Dermaptera; family Forficulidae; genus Forficula; species Forficula auricularia. The sequence goes on from JALMQS010000621.1 coordinate 302,539, forward strand.
CGTCTCCACTGACTCTGTCCCCCGCCAGCTGTTTGACCTCTCTAAATGTCTGGCATCCCATATCCCCAATTATTTGGTTGAAATATTCTAATCTGGGTCTTCCCCTTCCCCTTTTCTTTCCCACCTCCCCCTCCAAGATATCCCTAAGCAGTCCCCCATGTCTCAGTGTGTGCCCCATCATCTGACCTCTTCTCTTCTTCAGACTCTTCCACAAGGTTCTTCTTTCTCCGATTCTTCCAAGAACTTCTTCATTTGTAATTTTATCCATCCATTTGATATTCATCATTCTTCTGTAGCACCACATTTCGAAAGCCTCTAATCTCTTTCTCTCCGCTTCTCTAATTGTCCAGGTTTCACTCCCGTACATGGCTATGCTCCATACATATGTCTTCAATAGCAACTTCCTGTTTTCTAAGCTGATTGAGGAGGAGCATAGTAGTTTTTGTTTTGAATTAAACCCCATTTTTGCTTGGGCAATTCTTGATTTAATTTCGTTTTCGCTTCTCCCATCCCATGTTATTTTACTTCCTAGGTAGCGGAATTCCTTAACTCCTTCTAGGTTTTCTTGGTTAATTTTGATGCATTCCTGTCTCGTTTGTTCTTTTTTTGTACATACTAGGACCTTGGTTTTATTCTTGTTTATTTTCATTTTGATTTCTTCTATTAGGATTTGGTTAATTCCATTCAGGGCGTCCTCTAATTCTTTTTTATTGCTTCCTAGAAGGGCAATGTCATCGGCAAATCTTAACATAGCGATCTTTTGACCTTGGATTTCGATACCTGTATCAATTTTGTCTTTGAATTCTTTAATCGCTTCTTCTATGTATAAGTTGAAAATCATGGGTGACAGCACACATCCTTGTCTTACACCTTTTTTTATTTTGGCTTCTCTTTGCTCATCTCCAATATTTATAATTGCCGTCTGGTTTTGATATAGATTGTAGATTAGTCTTCTCTCCTGAATTTTATTCCCGCCTGTTTTAATATTTTAAACATAATTTCCCAATTGACGTTATCGAATGCTTTTTCTAGGTCTATGAATCCGATGTAGACACATTCTTCTGATAAAAGCCCTTTCTATTATTAGTCTAAGAGAGAGAATTGCTTCTCGGGTGCCTCTGTTCTTCTAAAGCCGAACTGGTCTTCCCCCAGATTTTCTTCAACTATTATTATTATTCATATAAAAACATAATATAAATGTTTCGCACAAAACATATTAAAGTATTTTAGCTTAGCTCTGCTAGAATAATAAAATTAGTAATCAAATAATATAACTATAATTATTGAATAATAGATAGTTACACCAATGGCAGCATTGGCCTTGCATGTCTTTTGAAAGTTTGGTTAAATCTGGCTCATAACTTGTTGTTTTCAGTTTCAAACATGCCTCTAGATTTCTATTTGTTAGTTGGCTTCTTACTTTACTTTTTATTATATTTATTTGCTATATCTTTTCCACGAGTTTGCCCTGAGAGCGGCAGCAATCCTAGCAGTTCTTCTTTTGGACCTTGGGACGACATAGACCTGACGAAAAGGGTAACTTGTGCCGTGTCTTTTATGTCCCAATACTCATCCATAGCAAGTGATCAAGCAGAAGCCAGTTGAATGTCTTCCACTTACATTTGTGTTACATTTGAAGACATTTTTAGCAATTCTATCTTGTACTGTTTTAACAGATATGGCAAATCTTTTGATTTTCTTCATGATTTCTGTTTTGTTTTTGAAATCACGAAACAGTTCTTCAGCTCCACGTATGAAACAATCTTTGACCCTCTGTGAATGGTTTCCCTCCATTACAAAGTTTGCCAGATTTACATTATTTGAAGATTGCGCCCAGTTACTTAGCATAGACTCGGCAGTTGTTTTTGTTTTTGAAACTCTTTAACAGCTTTTTTCCGTGCGTCACCAGTTGGATATTTAGCAGCGAATCGGGTATGTTTTGAAGTGAAGTGTCTCTTCAAATTTGACTTCTTATTGTCTCTACTCCACCTATTCTCACTGTTCTCTGTTTAGTGTTTTTATCCTGTTTGCAGTATATATATATATTTTTTTTGGAGTTTTAAAAATAAAATAATATAATTAATAATATTTGCGGCATGGAACTGGAGAGCCGCAGGTTGCCGACCCCTGCCCTAAAGGCCCCTCCATCGTGAAAAGAAGAAATAGAGGTGTTTTTATGGACTGGCTAGGAGTCGAAGGTATCTGTGGGTGAGGGTCTTAAGCAGCTGAAGGTTATATGTCGCGGGGAAGACGGTAGCTGGAAGCGAGGGGAGGTCATGGGGATAAAAGAGTTGGCGAAAGTGCTGGTTCGATTTTTATCCAATTTGACAGCGAAGGGGTGTTGAGCGTTCGAAAACCACGTGTTTCTCGCAAAGAAGGCTTAAGGGGGATAATAATTGAGTGAACAAACACAATGATAGTAAATTCCTGTGACTAATAACCCTTGAACACTTGAAGAAAACAAAATAGGAATCCTACCTGTAGATGGGTGGCTATAAGTCTAGCTGCTTCAGGACTGGGAGCGTCTGCATCTCGGACCAAATTAATTGCCTGGGAGGGATCTCGTAAAGGTCCAAGGTAAAGGCGAACAGCATTTGCTTGAGCATTAGCTAGAGTATAGGCTTGGGCTGCTTGGGAAAAACGACCATCTGCCTCGGAGGCTTTAGCATATTGAAGCATGAGACGAGGAGACGCCGATGGCAATTGACCCAGTAATTCTCCCACCTAAAAATAGCACACAAGCAATTCAAATAACTTAAAGAAATAAATAAAAATATTGGGTGACTTAAGGTAGTTGTTTCACCATATGAGTTTTCTTAGGATTTTTTTGAAATTTAGACAGATTATTATTTAAATACTTCTGCATCGATTGGTGGCAAAATGAAATTTATGAACAATATAGTTTCGGAGATATTAAATTCCAAAGATAGAGTTTTTCAGACTCTTATACATTGCACTATACGGGATATCGGAAAGTTTACATACATATTTAATTCTAATTAAGAAACTCTTCTTACCATTTTTATAAAAAACTAAACCAACATTAAACAATAACTAAAACATTTTTTGATAAAATTTTAATTCATAGTTACAACACAGTTTCTGAGATAATAATAATGAATAATGAAAATGTATAATGAAAAATTTACACTAAAAACAAGCTGGCAACAACGCATTTATTTAACCTAAAAAGTGGGTTAACTTTAGTACTTTTTTTGACGTTGTTTCTCTTCAGCCATTGTCGCAACAGCTTTTAATCGTTTATTAAGAACTTTTTGTTTAATAAATCGACATTTATAATGTATTTTATCTGTCATTTCTATAATAAAAATATTCAAGCTCGGACAATGTTGCCAGATTTGTCAAACGAGCACGGGATTGGCTAGTAGTGGTACATAAACAGCAAAAAGTTTTGGGCTTATGAATTATGAATCCTTATTGTCTGTTCTATATACTCTAGCATTAACTTTTTGCTAATATTGTCGCGAAACAACTACCTTAGGTTCACCATGGGACTTATCCCTAACGTATATTTATATAAATTTATTTCATATAGCAAAGAAATTAATATCTCGTATAATTATGTAATGTGAATAATGCAGAAAATAAATGTCTTTTTAGAGTTATCGTATGAAAGTAAAATAGAATCATGTGTTTCAACAATCTCTATCTTAAACAGTCTATCTGACCGTCCATCTGTGAGGGCATTAAAGGTCATAATCTAAAGATGATACAAACTAGAAATTCACAAGTTATATCAATTTATTTTTTCTTTTCATGGTTACAACAGTTTCTCCATATTACGTTTAGTAAAGTAAAAAATTTAGTACCAACCATATTCCAATCTTTAAGTTTGATCGCTGAGGAAGCTGCCTGTTCCAATTCTCCTCCTTTTCGAAATATTTCGGTAGCTTCTACCCAGCGTTGGTGACTAGACAGTATAGATCCGCATTGATTTAAAAGTCTTTTATCGTTTACTAGAGGTTCTTTGCGTAGAAGAGACATTCCACGAGCTATATCCCCGCATTGTAAAGAAGTACGGGCAATTCCAGCTGGATCGTCTGCTCGTTCAAATTGAGTTAAGGCTTCACTGTGACGGCCACATGCTTCTAACTAAAAAATGGGATTTGGAATAGATAAATTATTTTATATATATATATATATATATATATATATACTATATATATTTGTCTAGATTAATTTGTACCAACGCTTAGAGAAATTTCTCTAAAAAAATTACCCTCTTGCCTAGAATCGAACGGACGAACTCTTGAACTAAGGGCATGAGCTCTAGCCATTAGACCAATGTAACATTAATATTTATAACTTGATTGAACACCAATAGATTTTAAATTAAGAAACATTAAATACATATTAATTAACGAGCTTGAGGGCGTGCCGAAGGCACGCACGAAAAGCTCGTATTGAAATAAGAAGACTTAGAAAAGTTTAATACTGGAGAGGCATACCCAATACTTCACTTTTTATATACTTATAGTGAAAGTAAAGAAATAAGGGCGTGCCGAAGGCACGCACGAAAAGCTCGTATATATATATTTATTTATTTATTTATATTTATTATTGTAATAGAGGTGTGAGCATAAAAATGTAAATTTAAAAATTTTAATATGAATCGAAGTGTATCCACATGCTTAGAGTATCGGACACCAGATGTCGTTAACTGGCCTCCGACTCTTGAGTGTAATTTAAGGAACGTACCCAACTTGACCCGTTCAGGGGAGTCTTCAAAATACCACGCTTGGTCACAGGGGCGGGGGGGGGGCTTAGGTCTTCGTCACTTAGTCAATATCCTCTAGGGAAATCTCGTGCTTTTTCGAGCTATATTCAAATTATTCTTGGCGTCACGCGAGAAATGCCGTATTAATAAAGACAAATATGAGCCAATTTTGTTTTTTAACTTTCTATTTGCAAAAAATGATTTAAAACCATATTTATGAATTACTACGCGAAAACTAGAAGGGGGGGGGCGGGGGTAAAAATGGGTCACGTAATTTGGGTACGTTCCCTTATAATCTAGCCATACTAGATTAGACTAATGCTACGGCTTCTCATTTCTCCTCTCATACTCATCTAATTTTCTCACTTATTCAAATTTAATATTAGTCTCTCTTAAGAACCCATAACACCAATCAAGTAGGCCTCGCACACAAGACGACTGTTCTTTATAGACGTTCAATTAAGAATAGTGAATAATATCATTATGAGAATCAAGGGATGAAGGAACAAACAATCATGAATTTTATGATTTTATTCTCCAATCGCAACGTTTTGTCCGTTTATTGGGACTTCCTCAGGCTTTTTGAATTCTTTTATAAACATAAAATTCGAATCGTTTTACAAAATGCACTGCCAACATAAATGATATATATATGATCCTACAATTGGAGAAAATCATAAAATTCATGATTGTTTGGTCCTTTATCTCCAGATTCTCATATTGATTTTAATTTGAACCTACACCTAGATAATAGTGAATAGTATTTTTTTTTTGAAAAATAAAAACATTATAGCTGAAACTAAAATCAATGGGGTATTGTTAGAAATGGCATTTCAAATTTCTCTCTTGAATAGGTATGTTGTTCATATGGTATTTTCAATTGAACAAAAAAAGATTAAATATGATTAAAAGAGAAAGAATTTGATTTTTAGGACAAATTCTAAGATTTTAGTAGAAATATTATTAAATTGCGATATCAGAGGGGATTCATCCCTTCAGGAGTCGAACCTGAGAACTAACATGCTTTCCGGGCAATCAGCTCACACCGCGAGACAAAAACCTCTCTCTGAATCGCAATATATTATATAAGCACAGAAAAGTTTCACTCCATTCTTCTATAACGGAAATTAAAAAATTTAGTTTAAAATGAAAAAAAGTTTTTCATACAAGTCCTCCTATTTAAATATAAAACTAAAGATTTGAGCATCTTTTTTTGAAAATAGTTGGAATGTTTTTCAAAAATCACCTCAGGTTAAAACTAACCAATGTTTATTAAAAGAGAAAGAATTTGATTTTTAGGACAAATTCTAAGATTTTAGTAGAAATATTATTAAATTGCGATATCAAAGGGGATTCATCTCGGGAACCTGAGAGCTAACATGCTTTCCGGGCAGTCAGCTCACACCCTCGAGACAAAAAACATTGGTTAGTTTTAACCTGAGGTGATTTTTTGAAAAACGTTACAGCTTTTTTTTTAAAAAAAAGATGCTCAAATCTTTGGTTTTTTATTAAATATGATGTTTTTCTTCCAATAGGAATACATCTTCGAAAATACAATAAGACCTTTGACGAAACCCGTTTTTATTTTCCAATATGTTTAATTAAATTATCAAATAATATTAAAATTTATAAATTTAAATTTTTACAGATACAGGCTATTTTAATAAAGTGTTGAGTTTTTTTTTTAGAGAACATACATGATGTGCATAGCTTAAAGCAAGTTCCGGAATTCGTTCAGGGGCAAGAGTTTGAGCTAATTGCATTGCTCCATGCCAATCAGCAAGATCTTGTCGTAAAAGCAAAGCCTCATGAGGTTGAGTAGAAGAAAGAAGCCATTTTTGAGCTCGGTCTACATCACCAAGAAGTACGCATGCCCAGCCAGCTAGAAGACGTTCGTCTTCGGTATCTTGGAGATCGCGAGTCGCCCATGCAAGCGAAAGATCTCCCGATTTGGCATAAGCTCGAGCAGCTATAGGAATATATTTTAGACATTTAAATTAGGAATTTAAAAAGCATTTTTATTTTATAGCTAATTAAAAATAGAATTATAGAAAATAAACACTTTTTGATAAATTATAAATGAAAAAATACGATGCAATTACTTTTTATCTAAAATACAATACAGAAATAACATTCTCTCTAATCTAAACTGTTTTGTCATTTTTCAGTTAAATTTTTTCGCTTGATATCAAAATAAATAGCGTATTTGTTGTCTCTAAATAATTTTATATTAGAATTGATAAACATATCTTGGGAATTCATATTTTATTTTTCTAAAAAAATCTGGAATGAATGCAAAGTGTCCCCCTGTGGTAAACAATTAAGAAGAAGTAAAGCTGGGAAATTTGTTGATTTCCATAAAAAATTGCATCATATTTTGTAATAAAAGGATCTTGATTTAAATAAAATAAGTAAAAAAATATAAAAATAAACTATATTCAAACACTTTCCAATTAATCAAGTGACCCAAAGTTTAAAAATTATTTTTTCATCAGCCCTGGGTCGCATTCACAACTAAGTCTCGTCTAAAGACAATTATAAATTAGATTAAATTATAGAATAAAATAAAATATTTTATTATAAACAAAAGAATCAGTCGGCATTTGTAGCCAGAAACTTCGCGTGACCGAAGTTTTAAGTTAGACTAGACGATTAGTACTAATGAGGGTGAAGTCATGAATCCCAAAGCTTGGTGATTAAATAATTTAAGGGGTAATAGGATAAGTAAAGAACCGTTAAGATTTGGCCAGTAAGGGGGTTCAACGGAACGAGTTCCAATTCAAGTGAGCAGAATAACAATAGTAGCTATGGATCAAAAAAGACTTTGGTTTAAAGGGTAGAATTGGAATTTTTCTTGGTAGTTTTTATGGTTTTAATAACCCTGATTATCTGTATTATTACTTTCGAGTGGTTTTTGTGGTAATTTTGATGCACTCGAACGAGACCCACAAGGTGAAGAAGATTTTTACCCCCAAGGAAAATCATTCCATTGCTTGAGGGGTTTAGTTACTGAGGTTAAACACAACGGGGTTGTTAGGGTGCTTGGTTATGTGAGTCTAACCAAGGCTTTAAGTTAAGGAGAAACTTTTGGCATTCAAAGCTTGGAATACAAATTGAATTTGTAAGCCTTAGGGTTTCAAGAACCACCTTTAAATTTGCAATTTAAAATCATTGTTTTGACTACAAAGACAGTCTTATATAAAACTAAATTGAATTTTATAGTTTATTTTAAACCTCCCTGCTTATTCGTGTTAACTTTTTTCAGTGAACTCTCCTTTTAATCTTAAGTTACTAGAGAGATAATTTAACAAGATATTTCTAATAAAACCATTGTTAAATAAGCCCCTGAAGGAAAGGTCAAATCCAACATTTTTTTTTCTCCCTTTCTGATATACTTTAAAATTTATGATTATAAAATTATCTTTGAATTACAAATAATGTAATTGATTCATTAATGTTTGTAAAAGACAAGTCAGCAACATAAAATTAGTAATTTTTGAGACATTTATCCAACGATATTTGGTTCAAAAGAATTCTCGGTGAGTTCTCAAGATCATAAAATATTATGGGTCTAGCTAGCTTCATTTTTTGTGGCTTCATACTTGAAAATAGTTGTTTGAATAAATGAAATTATTTATAAGAATCATCTTATGAATACCTCATTGATAAATAACGTGTTAAATTCAAAAATTTATTACACATAAATTAATAGCAAGTTAAAATTATTGTATTTTTAATAATATCACTGGTATTTTTAGTCGCAATCTCATAAAGATTGTAAGTTTGTGAATTTTTGTCGGGCCACATTGCCGCATTCGGCCCGGTGCGGGGGTTGGACAAGCCTGCTCGAGAGCATCGTACTGGTCACGCCAAAATCCCGGATTTAAACCCCGGCTTATCTTTGTGTTTATAATAAAGATTTTTTTTATACTCTAATTTATTAAAAAAAGATTTTAAAACAAAACGAAACCTATTTATTTCAATCGGTTATTCATACTTAATAACAATAGTTGAAGTCAATAAAAATGATGTAATTCTTTGATGTTTTATTAATAAATTTCTTTAAAATATACTTTGTGCGATTTAAATAAAATTTCAGTTAATTAAGGTAGTTGTTCCGCCAAATGGGTTTTCTTAGGATTTTTTTGAAATTTAGACAGATTAATGTTTAAATACTTCTGCATCGATTGGTGGCAAAACGAAATTTATGAACAATATAGTTCCGGAGAAATTAAATTCCAAAAATAGAATTTTTCAGACTCTTATACATTGCACTATACGAGATATCGGAAAATTTACATACATATTTAATTATAATTTAAAAACCGTTCTTACCATTTTTAAAAAAACTAAACCAACATTAAACAATAACCAATACATATTTTAAGACAATTTTGATTCATAGTTTTGTTTGTTTTTTTTTTGGCTTTTCGGCCTTTCTAGCCATAAGCCTAATTACGATACTAGTTATAGATATTTTTTTAAAATTTGTCTCTGCCCCCGGGGGTCAGATTTTAGCTGGATGGCTCGAGCCGGATTCGAACCCGGGTCCCCTGGTTAGCTCGCTGTCAGCGCTACCGCCTAGCCTATCTGACCTTTTAAAATTTGTCTTGCCCCGGGGGTCAGATTTTAGCTGATGGTCGAGCCGGATTCGTCTCGGGTCCCCTGGTTAGCTCGCTGTCAGGCTACTGCCTAGCCCATTCGGACTTCATTCATTTTATCTCATAGTTATTCGTAGCTATAACACAGTTTCTGAGATAATAATGAATAAATAATGAAAAATGTATAAAAAAAACACTATAAACAATTTGGCAAATATCGCATTTATTTAGCCAGCGAAAGAATAAAGCGCGCATGCGCTAGGATTTCTTCAAAATTGTAACTTTCTGCGTAACGTAGGCGTTGATTACATTTGTTATAAAATAATAATAATTATTTCAATTAACAAAAAACCTATCAAAAATAATTTAGCCGAAGATGAGACCGTGACAGATCGAATTGTCAAATCAAAGCTAACCCGTGAAAATCATCAAAATCGGTAGAGCCGTTTTCAAATAAAAAATATATATATATAAACAAACAATTTTTGCTCGTTTAATAAACAAAACGATTTTTATAGAAATTTTTTAACTTTTAAAATTTATTTTATCTGTCATTTTAAAATAAAAATATTCAATCTCTTACAATGATGCCAGATTTGTCAAACGAGCACGAGATTGGCTAGAATCGGTACATAAACAGCAAAAAGTTTTGGGCTTATGAATTATGAATCCTTATTGTCTGTTCTATATATTCTAGCATTAACTTTTTGCTAGTATTGTCGCGAAACAACTACCTTAATCTATCCAGAAAAATCAAAGATTTAAAAGTTATTATATCAAAAGAAAGCTAACTTTAATAGTTCTTACTTGATATCTATTCGGAACCTTCCAGATTGGAAAGAGCTTTGATATTGTAATAAAGAAAAGTTTAATCAAACTGACCTAGTGGTAAATCTAGCGCTTTTAGTGAAATTTCGGCAAGATTTTTCCATTCTTCAGGAGTACACGAATCTCGTTTAGATTGACACAAAATCCAAGCTTCTTGTAATCTTCTTAAACTCAAAAAAGTATCTAATTTTGAAGATTGAGATTCCCAAAGATTAAGTCTTAGTAAATTTCCATTAGAAGATTCAGCTATTAAATGTCCATCTTCCACCCAAAGCGGAAGGGCTAAATAAAAAAATAGTAATGATATATTATAAAAATAAATTTTATTCCTAGAATATAGAAGAAAAAATTCGAATTTTATTAATTACCAGCTTGTTGAATTAATGTGGTTTCATTTACTCGAACAACTTGTGGTCCTTCTATAGATCTTCGATGAAAGACATATGTAATTGCTTTTCCATTAGTAAAAAGAATTAATACATGTCGAATGATAACATCCCAAAGACAATGTGTTATTCCATTAGGAACATCAGGAAGAGAACATAATTGTTCATTTGCCTATGAATGAAAATAGAGATTATAGAAATAATAATAATGTGTACTTATAATTATGTTTACTTCGTAGTATTTTAATAAATAGATATTAAACTGGGCATTTTTGAAAGTTTAAATAATATCCTTAAATATATAATCCAGTGGTGTTCAAGCATTTTTACTATGCGAGCTACTTTTCTATCCCCAATTTATTCGGCAATCTTCTCTCTTACCATATATAGCTCACGTTTACCCAGCCTGACAGTTGATTACGCATAACTGTGCAATCGGAAGGCCTCTGACAAAATCTTTAAATTTTGAATTTATGTCTTTAACTAATTCCATTTCACGAATAAATTCCTTTAAGGGAGTTCGGGACAGCTTATCTATCTGGTTGATCTTCGAAAAAATCTTTTGTATTTCTGCAGATTGACAACGTCTGCCTACTAAATTTTTTAATAAAAAAATTTGTTAATAATGAGGTTAATTTCGAAAACAAATCTTTGTTTTGATAATATTTATAAAAAGAATATTGGTATAAATTTTTTCTCATTATAAAAACGTTTATTTAACACAAAAACGATTTCAAGAAATAGAGTTGGAATTCTACACTAATGCTTTTGTTATATTCTGTTGGCTGCAAATAACTTTTTATTTTTTACATTTATGAATAACTAATTAACTAGACTCTCAAATCTATTGAAAAATGTATCATTCGATTTATAAAATTTGAATTATTGATCTGTGTAAATGTGTTGAAAGTGGTATAATTTGTATAGAAGTTATAGCCCTTTTAAAAGCTCGGTCCATTTACTTCCATGTTAAAAGGACAATTTTCAATAATTTATTTCTCGGTAATGGGACAGACGATCAACTTCAAATTTCGGGAATAAATATTTAATACATCAATGATTCGATGGTAAAAATTTGAGAATTTTCTTATAAAAATGATAAACAGTCCCGAACCCCCTTAAATCAGAGTGAACCATTTCTTTCAATTTCAATAAAAAAATTTTTAAAAAATATGCGAGAAATATAAATTAGCAGCCATTTATATTTTTCTTTAATAAAAACGAGTATTGTTGGAAATTTTTTATTGAACTTAACAGGTCAATTAAATTTGTATCTCTTTCTTGTAACTCTAAATTTAAATTGCCTAATTTCGTAGTGAAATCAACTAAAAATTCTAAGTGTTAAACCATCATTGTGAATAAATATATCCATTCTATCAATTAGTGATTTGACAATTTTAACAAAATAAAAGAGCATTAGTCTTGAACTGAATTAAAAATTAATGCAAAATAATGATAAATAACATTCTATTTTAAGAAAAAAAATTTTAGTTTAATTCTTTTCACATAGTAAAACAAAATAAATAGAGATATTAAATTTAAGACATTTTTAGATTAAAAAGTTCATTTATTATTACCAGTTTCATCAATGCTTGGCTCATCAGAAATTTGTTAAAATTACAAAAAAAATTCTTTATAATGCATCTTAAGGGACAAAGCAGGACACAATAAATCAAAACAGCCCACCCATTCGCAGGTACATTTCAAAATGATAAAAAGTTTATAGAGTTAAAATTTTTTATCAATATTATACAATTTATTAAATAAATAGTTGATCCATCATGAACGACCGGTCGTTCAGTTTGCAAGGAAAAATAAACAAGAGATCGATCAAAAATCACTCCGTGATCGATCTGTCGGTCACGGTGGGCGTGTTGAACACCACTGATATACTCTATTTATTCTCACACGAATATCCAATGTCTAAATAATTGCTATTTTGAGTTTTTGAAATATCGAGATTAACCATTTAAAATAAATCTTAAAATTACTTATTAAAAAACATTTTTTTAAAAACCTTTTTATCAAAATTATTAAAGTAGAAATAGACATTAAGAGAATAAATAAATCCGATAAATGTATAAATAAATTCAAAATTAGAATGATGGGAGTAATTAAAAACTTTGCTCATTTCCAGTAATTTTATTTTAATTAAGTGGTTATACCAGGTGTATAAATTTAAAACGGTGCTTTTTTTAGTAAAAAAACACATGTTTTTTTTCATAGAAAACAAAATCAAATTTAATCAAAGTACTGGCCTCACTAGCTACACATTTTTGCCATCTCTCGGGCTATTTGTGGATACCACGCCAAAAAAATTCCTTCTCTTTCGAGGCAAACCACTCATCAAACCATTTTCGGACATCTTCGTAAGAATCGAAGAGCTGCTCAGCGAGCGCGTGGCCCATCGATGAAAAAAGGTGGTAGTCAGAAAGGGCCAGGTCTGGTGAATAAGCGGCATGGGGTAGCACCTCCCAGTTGAGTCTCTCCAAGTAGATTCGGACTATTGTTGACGTGTGCGATGGCCCGTTGTCTTGGAGGAAGATCAGCTTGTCATGTCTTTGTTGATAATCCGGTCTTTTTTCACGGAGAGCACGATGCAATTTGATCAGTTGTTGATGGTAGCGGGTGGCATTGACAGTTTCACCAGGTTTCAACAACTCATAGTAGACGATACTCTGCTGATCCCACCAAACGCACAGCATCGTCTTCCTTTCGAAGCGATTTGGTCTTGGGGAAGATGTTGATGGTTGGCCGGGATCAACCCACGATTTCTTGCGTTTAGGATTCTCAAAATAAATCCACTTTTCATCCCCAGTCACAATCCTATGCAGGAACGACTTTTATTTTGTCTGGCGAGCAAGATTTCATATGAGGTTTGCGTCGCTCCATTTGCCTATCGTTCAATTCATGCGGCACCCATTTTCCGATCTTTTGAAACTTTCCCATGGTACGTAGGCGCATGGAAATGGTTAATTGAGTAACACCCAATTGCTCGGCAAGCATTTTTGCGATAGGGCCCAAAAGAGACTGTAATTGATGGTCCGCAAAGTTCCTGGGTCGATTTTCACGCTTCTTGTCGCTCTAGTCAAAATTGCCGTGTTTGAACCGATGAAACCAATCTCTGCACGTTGTTTCCGGTAAAGAACTGTCGTCATAGGCCTCCACAAGCATTCGATGCGATTCGGCAACCGATTTGTTCAAATTAAATCAGAAAAGCAGAGCTTCCCGCATATGCTTTTTTTCTGACAAGAAACTAGACATGATTACCAAAGGAAAAATGTAGGTTGTTGTATGAAATTGCTGGTGATTTGCACTGATTAATGTTTACAAATGTGATACTCATAAAAAGAGGTTATAACATGCAAACGTACACTAACGCATACAATGAGCGATGCACCGTTTTAAACTTATACACCTGGTAATTCATTATTTCGGGGGCTTTTAGTACCTCTTCGCCAGTGGATATCACTAGTCCTCAAATGTGCCATCCACTGATAATGAGGTACTAAAAGCCCTCAAAATAGTGAATTATAACCACTTAATTAAAATTAAATTACTGAAAAAAGCAATTTTTTTAATTACTCTCTTCATACTAATTTAAAACATTCAGTAAGCACTGAGCTGTTGAAAGTACATTGATAAATTCAAAATATTAATACTAACTGGAATATAAAGAAATGCTTTTGAATCTTCATCATAAATCCAACAGGAAACCCCAGCATGATCAGGTTGAATGATTCGGATTGGTGAAACATGTTCATATCGCCCTAACAGACGCCATTCTTCAAGACAGAACCAAGAAAGCTCACCGCTAAAAAATAAATAACATAATTCAACAATAAAAAAAATAATAAAATTTGATATTTGATTGAACAACCTGTCAGAAGCGAGCCAAAGCCAATGGTCGGTTAAAGCGATGCTTGTAATTCGTCCTTGGCTGGTTTCAACTCTTTCACTCTGACTTTCACTTTCATTTGTTAGGGTTCGTAAAATGACAGCTCCTCCACAAAGAACAGCAGCCATTGTAGCTGAGAGAACTATAGCGGTTACCGATGAAAGATATTCTTGTTCAAATAGTAGTTGAGGATCTGGCAAGGATCTAAAATTGATACAGATTAAATAGAATGAATCGATTACATAAAAAAAAATGGACATAGTACAAAAATTAACAATTACAAAAATCCTAAGGTTGAAAGGAATAAGCAAAATCAAAATTAAAGACATGTACGAGGATATGTCAAAAATTACTTACACTTTTCGTTCTACAACTTTATTAAACTAAGATAGGTGTACAACAGATACATTATTTTTCGATAGTCTCCATCTTTAGCAATTCAGTTGGTCCAGCGAGCCACAAGCTTCCGGGTGCCTTCCTGGTAGAAGATTTTCGGTTGGTCATGAAGCCACTTTTGCACCGCATTCCGAACGTCCATGTCTGAGGCAAATCGACGACCTCTCAAAGCTTCCTTGAGCGGTCCAAAGAGATGAAAGTCTGAGGGAGCGAGATCTGGCCTGTAGGGAGGGTGTTCCTGGGTCTCAGAGCGTCTCAAAGTTGACGGTCGCCCAGCTCCCTCTTTTTGTGTTACGTTCGTTCGGCCACTTTTAAACATTTCGATTCATAAAAAAACGCTTTTACGAGATAAAGCACTTTCCCCGTATTGTGACAAAAGTCTCCGGTGAATTTCAGGACCTTTCACACCCTCTGATCACTCCTCGTTGCTTGCTCCTCTTTGGTGCAATCTGATAGCGGAGCTGACATGCTTATGCTGTTGTAGCTAGACGACAACTGACGCGATCATGATTAAATTCCGCACACGTGAGCACAGACGCGCCAACTCAACGCATGCGCATGCGGCCGCCTCCTATCTTAGTTTAATAAAGTTGTAGAACGAAAAGTGTAGGTAATTTTTGACTTATCCTCGTATAAAAGAACAAAAGTGGAGAACGTTAATAACCATTAATAATAGGTAGGGCACTAGTCTAGAGCAACGTATATAAATAAAGTAAAGATTAAATTAATGAAGTTCTATTTTCATATACACATTAGGGTTTGTTTTGGATTCAGGGACTGGTATTTATCTTATTGTTCATCAAGAGTGCAAGAAAGATTGGTTGGGTTAACAGTGATTTCAAATCATCAAAAAATAACAACAGTATAAAATCAAATGGTATTATTGTTGAATTCTCTAAAAAAGTTCGCCAAGAAAATATTTAACTAAAAATATTTTATTTAAAAAGAACCGTGTTATTTTAAAAGATTCTTTGTAGAGAACCTTTTTATAAATAATAAACCAAATACAAATATCTTAAATAGGTAGCAGGACTATAAGTTCGCACTTCGGTACTTGGAAACTATAATATTAAAATGTAAATCTATTTATATATTCGTATTAAATTTTAAAATGGAAATCTAATTAGTACAAATATAATTTTAATGGAATAGATTTTGATGAGGCAGTCCAAGGTTCAAAAAAAGAGAGCACTAGACTAAATTCTGCTGAGAATGAAATACTATATAATAATATTTATTGAATAATATTTTCATTTTACAAATGGATCAGAATTTTTTTGAAAAACAGCAAGAAAGTTATTTCCATTATTTCTTGATACTTTTTTATCTTCCTCGGTGCTTTCAAATAGTTTCTCAATGATAGGATCATCTTTGAGGTCATTATTATCAAGTCTTTTGAATAGTGGATGTTCTTCAAAATGTTGAACCATCCACTGGTGAAGATCTTCTACGTCTGTTATAGTATATACAATTCCATTTGGAGATAAGACATAGGCATATTCTGCTAATAAAGTCTTGTTAATAATTCTCCATTTATGTTTAGCTTTTTTAAAATGTGGATCAGGATAAAGAAAAAACATTTTTTGTATCTGTCCCTTTTTAAAAAAATTCGGTAAATATTTCATAGCATTTGTTCTTATACATGCAATATTTTGATATTTTCCGGGATTTTGAGATCTTAATGCTTTTATTCTATCCATCACATAATCTGATACTTTAACTCTTATTTCCATTCCCAAAATATTATTATTAGGGAACATCGGTGATAAAGTCACTAGAAGTCCGCCATATCCACAGCCGATATCTAAGAAGTCAACTTTCTGTTCTGAACCTGTTATGTGTGGATATAATTGGCTCCATTCCATTAAATCGGGGTTTAGTGGATATTCAATGCAATGATCAGCTATAGGATTAGAATGAGTTCGTTGTCTATAAAATAAATGTCTTTTGTGGTAAAGAAATAAGATTTTCCATTTTAAATTGTTCAATAACAGAATAATTTAACTGTATAATAATGTTACTGCCACTGAGAGAGCAGACAGAGTGGAATGTCACATTGTATTTCCTTCAAAACCCTGAAGAATTTGATTTTCATCATTCTTCTGTAGCACCACATTTCGAAAGCCTCTAATCTCTTTCTCTCCGCTTCTCTAATTGTCCAGGTTTCACACTCGTACATGGCTATGCTCCATACATATGTCTTCAATAGCATCTTCCTGTTTTCTAAACTAAGAGGTTAAGTATATTGAGGTTTTTAAACATTTACTGTGAAACACCTCTTTAATTGTATGGAGTCTGGGCATGTGAAAATGACATTGATAGTAAGAATTTTCATATTTGATAGCTATAGGTGGTTAAATGAAATTTAAGAAAATTGGTATACCTATTCTCTACATTCCAATGATAGAACCATGCTCGGTTACTAAGAGCCACGGCAAAGTGATTAGGTCCAAGGGAAATGATGGCAGGTTCACAGGGCAAAATCTTTTGCGCAAGCACATTATGTCCTCGAATCGTTCCATCGCCGACAGAATTGCCAATCATCTCAACAACATTCACCGAGTTTAAAGATGACAAAAGTAAAATTGCTGAGGACCATGGTTGAGCAGAAGAGGACATTAAGGGTAACTGCAAATTATTAAAAATTAGTTTAATTTATAATCTCTATAATTAATGTAGAATTGCATTTAATAATATTCTATAATGAGCCATTTTCAACGTTCAAAATTTCGCTTGATTTAGATTCTGTTCAATGGAAATTTTCACAAAAGGATGTCAAGTGTAAAGAAGAGAAGTTTGAATGTATGTTTGTAGATATATATGATATGTAGGAGCTATCTCAGAAAGTATGGTATATAGTGGGAGGAATTTAATTTTGAAGGTGAAAATCCATTTCAAGATCCACCTGGAATGAGTATATTGTAGCCCCTCAGATCACTCTTGTTGTCGGTGAGAGAAAATAAAAGAAAAAATCACACAAAGTGCAGGAATTTTTTTCTTTTATTATCATTTTATAAGGACATGACTGAGCAACGCATTTGTCCTGTACCTTTGGTCAAGTTTACTTGCATTTTATAGACAGAGGTATGTGGCATCTTGTCAACTGTTTTTATTTATATGATTATTTTAAAATATCTTTAATTCTTTGCTCATAGTTTTATTTTGTAAAAAAATTTCAGACTGATGATGACAGGGGATATCTGTCGAAACATGTATCTATTTCTATAAATAAATAATAAAAGAAAAAAAAAATTCCTGCACGTTGTGTGATTTTTACTTTACCATACAGGGTATGATCAGGTATTGTAATCGTGCATGAAAAAAGTGTTTTTTTTCCTTTTTTTTTCGAAATATCTCAAAAACGGCTAAAACTATTTTGATTAAAAAAATTGAGCGAAAGCATGGCATTTCGGTCTACAAAAAAAGCCCTAATAAATGAACATGGAAAAAATTATATTTTTCGAGATAATAACTGTTTTGTCAAAAGGTCTGTTAGTTAGTTGAGTCTATCTGTTAGTCGTCATCTGTCTGTTAGTCTGTGCATTACCAAATTTTTGTGGACGAGCTAGCTCGAAAACTAGTGTGAATATCGAAACCAAATTTAACACGTAGTTTTGGTCCATTGAGATTAAGAGCTGATTAGATTTTGGTGCATATCAACCCAAAACTAAGGGGGTGGAGGGGGGCTAAAAATTAAAAATCTAGGCCATTTGAGCAAACTCAACCAAATTTTGTATACATAATCAGTGGGACCCCAGAAGTCTAAAAATGCAAAAACTAACCGCCCAAAATGGGCAAGGGTGTAGGGTCAAAAAATGAAAATCTTGGCCATTTACCAAACTCAACGAAATTTTGTATACATAATCATTGGGACCCCAAAGTCTAAAAATCGAAAAATTAACCGCCCAAAATGAGGGGGGGGGGTTAAAAATAAAAATCTAGGCCCTTGTACCAAACTCAACCAAATTTTATATACATAATCAATGGAACCCCAGAAGTCTAAAAATGCAAAAACTAACCCCCCTCCCCTACATGATTATAAATAATTTTATTAAATATTAAATATAAGTGAGAAGCCAAGTTGTATGGTAAAGTCAAGTGGATGGCCACATCAGAACATGTCAGCTTATTTCTTTTGTTTTCTTTCACCGACAACAACAGGAGGGGGACAAAATATACTCATTCCAGGTGGATCTTGAAACGGATTTTCACCTATTTTTAATTAAATTATTATTTCAAAACCCAGTACGGAGTCCAGGGGGCGTAGCCCCATGGCCAGCAAGATGACCGCCGAAGGTGGCTTTCGTAGCTGGTTATTAATAAAAGATTTTTTGTAGAGAGCGACACCTTCAACATACATTGGTAAGGAATATACGGAGAGATCCTTCTGATGTAGAGACGGCAAGCAATTGTCCATCTGAGCTAAACCCAATTCTCAATGACCATAGGCAATTGAAAAGAGTAGCATCTTGTTGAGGTGGATGTGGAGAGGCCTGCGCTAGCCGAATCACTCCTCCACCACATGAAGCCAGATAAGTCCCATGAACTGCAATATCTTGTAATTCTCCTGAATGTGCTTGAATCTAATGACCAGAGAAAAGCGTTAGCGTGGTCTTTCTTTTCGTGAATGATATTTTAGAAATACCTGCCAAAGTTCTTGACCAGCTTCAGCTAAATGAGTTGAAACAGCAACAATATATCCTTCAGTGAATCCGATGGCGAGATATCCATCTCCAAACCATTTATAAGCAGCCACACGGCCATATCGTGGTTGAAAAGCTAACTCAACAGGACTATCTGGCTCTTGTACATTATAAAGCATCAGGGCTTGTCCCAGAAGAGCGGAAATAGTAAATTCGCCTAACAAAAAAAATTCTAAATAAATAAATGTTATTTTAGAATAATAATTGTTTAAATAAAACTTTTTGCTGTTCGTATTTATTCAAAAATGATTTTAAACGAAGAGACTTGTAGCTCAAATTATTTCTTTATTTTCAGTCCTGCTAACGTTTGACTTTGGTTTAAGACCATCTTCAGACAAGGAATTTGGAGGTATTTGTAAAATAAGGGGTTCAAACATTTAGCAATATATATACAGTGTGTCAATTTGAAAACTTCCCACCCCTGGTATCTCTAAGCTGGCAAATTATTTCAAAAATCGCTGAGACACGTCAAATTTATATTCGAGAGGGAAGAATTTTGACCTATAAATTGAAATTAGATCGCCCCTTCACCCCCCCTCCCCTGAAATCTTAAATGAGAAAGGGGGTCGAGTGATCATTTTGAAGGATTTTTATTCTCTATATTTTGGTGTGCATTTTTTAAATTTGAGTGCTATGTTGACATGTTAGGCGTCTTTAAATTGAAAATTTGAATTTTTGTAATTAATTGTGTGTTACATTAAACTTATAAATTATCATTAAAACAGCTTTTGTCGGTGGTACGTTGTTTTAGTTAATCAATTTTTACAGATAAAGTAGCATCATACCTACTAGATTAATGTAAACCACAATTAAATTAGAACGCGTTTTTCTTCTTGTACATTTATTTTGCAAATGATTAACAAAACAAAATTGAAAAATAACAAAGTCAAAATTTAAAACACTTAGGTACTTACTTACTTTACTTTTGGTGTTTTCAATTTTGACTTTGTTGTTTTCAATTTTGTTTTGTTAATCATTTGCAAAATAATGTAAAGAAGAAAACGCGTTCTAATTTGTTTGTGGTTTACGTTAATCTAGGAGGTATGATGCTACTTTATCTGTAAAAATTGATTTATTAAAACAATGTACAACCGCCAAAACCTGTTTTAATGAGAATTTATAAGTTTAATGTATACACATAAATAATTACAAAAATTCAATTTCTAATATTCAAAGATGCTTAAGTTGGCAATGCAGCACTCAAATTTAAAAAATGGCACACCAAAATGTAGAGAATAAACAGCCCTTCAAAAATCATGTCTCACTCGACCCCTTTCCAATTTAAGATTTTTTGGGGGATGGCTCTGGAGGGCAGTGGGTGAAGGAGGCTATATAATTTATATGTCAAAATTCTCTCCCTCGAATACAAATTTGACGTGTCTCAGCGATTTTTTAAATAAATTGAAAGTTTTGAGTTACTAGGGGTGGGACGTTTTCAAATTGACACACTGTATATATAAATATATACAAAAGTATATTCAAAAATACATAAAAATATATAAATACGTTTTTTGAATCTGTATACACGAACAAGATATAGTTTAAGGATAAGTAATCCTGATTATTTCTCATAATAATATATATATATATATAGATTCAAAGAACGTTTATATATTTTCTATGTACTGTATATATACTCGTAATATATACACCCATTTTTATAAATATTGACTAATTCATGCTCTGATGATCTTAAACTAAGTTCGAAACGTTAACAAGAGTTAAAGAAATAATTTGAGCAGAAAGTGTTTTATTTGAATTTTTTTAATAATAATTCATAATAATGAATATACAGGGTGCATAGGAGGGTCCCTTTAGCCTGAAAATGCTTGCGAACGGAGAGTGCTACAGCCGCGCAAGTGAGGTGACGGTATAGTGGAGCGACTATGCCCGACCTAATGCAAAGACACCAGCGCCCCTAGTGGCGAAATGTGGAAGCTAGCCAAAATCGAAAACTAAAGAGATAGAGCAAAATTTCCAATTAGAAAGTTTTAGAGCATCAATTGATTAGTACGAAACGATATTTGGTTTGCACGGATAAGATAAATTGGCGCCTGTATGCTTATGCTATGAGATTATGTTGATTTGTATCAAGAGCGTCAACACCTTTTCAAACTAAAATTTTAAATGCATTGGAAATTAAAGTTTTCTAGACATTACAGTACAGTACAAAGTCACAACTGCATTTGCACACTGCTATTTCCGAAATGTAAATATGTAGAGTAAAACAGTCGCGCACAGATTACGGACATTTTTGGATACAAGCGCCAATTTATCTATCCGTGTAAACTAAATATTGTCGTACTAATTATTGATGCTCTAAAACTTTCTAATTGAAATTAATGGCTAACTTCCACATTTCGCCACTTTTAGGCGCTGGTGTCGTTTGCATTAGGTCGGGCATATGCTTTACTATACGTTACCTCACTTGCGTGGCTGTAGCACTCTCCGTTCGCAAGTATTTTCAGGTTAAATGGACTTTCCTATGCACCTCTGTATATAAATAAATACAAACCTATCACTCGTTCATCAAGTTTCATCGCACTGAATTGAAGTTGAGTAGGTTCTGTTGAGCATTTAAGTATCTTCAGAGTATCTCCTTCAGAATTAGAAACGCTAATCGTACGATCTTCTGAACCTAGCGCAAGAAGACCTGGAAAAAATAATTAAAATCAGCTGGTATGTGCACCACACGACATTCACTAACATCCTCCTCTTTTTTGAAATCATCGTACTAATTTTTCGCTTGTAAATTAATACCCAAACGAGCACGGGATTTGTTAGAATCTGTACATAAACAGCAAAAAGTTTTGGGCTTATGAATTATGAATCCTTATTGTCTGTTCTATATACTCTAGAATTAACTTTTTGATAGTATTGTCACGAAACAACTACCTTAAGCAGAGGGATTTTTAAATAAAATCATGGGAATTGTTTTTGAGAAAAAAATAAGAACCCAGCCAACTTTCAAGTAAAGGGTTCAAAAGACCAGTCGATTTGAGCCAAAATCGTTGCTGGCTGAATTTTAGCTTAATGTTCAAATTTAGTTATTCTGTTGTGCTAAAATATAGCACACACACACACCCATTGAGTTTTGACTCTGCCCCCCCCCCCTCCCAAAAAAAAAAAAGTTTTATTTTAACTCAGTTTCTATATCTTAAAAAATACTATCACTTGGAGGAGTCGGAATGAAATAAACCTTTATAGTTTTGGAGATAAAAGACTTCGGAAATTGAAGCTAAAGTAAATGCAATACTTTAAATTTCATGCTTCGTTATGTAAGTGAAATTAAAAATGAATTTGTTGATAATATAAGAGTAAAATTTTGTTAGAAAAATCACGAGGTTCTCTAAGAATCCGAGACGTTATAAATTACCATAGATTAGATATTGCCTATTGACATTCAGGTTCAATCTCTGAAAAGACATGTAATAAAAATTATCCATAACATTGTGGATTCAATAGAAGACAGTCTCGTAATTTTTTTAATTAAATATATAAATTTATAAGCTCACTTTGCCAAGTGAAGATGAATTAAGATTTCTTTGAAAATCACAAGTCTTCTTCTGAATCCAAGTTGTTGTTTTTATTATATGTCAGAAGGGTTGTATTGACCGGAAGCAATGTAAAGGTCAAATGGATTTTAAATTATTTTTTGGGCTCTGGTGGTCCATAAACCCATTTTTTACGTTCTATATTCGATTTTGGCCGAGAGGTTATTGAGCATGACTTCTAATCAAGCTAGCGCGGGTTCAAGCCCGACTCACTGCAAATATTTAACTTGTTATAATCTAATCCCTTCAGGGGAAGGCAATGGGAAACCACCCCTGTGAAAAATTTCGATGGAGAGGATGGTCTCCACAGTAATCGCGGGCCCTCGGAATCGAGTGTGGCGCTTAAAGAAAGAAATGATCCTATTTTCATCAAGGGCTTGCAGATAAAACCCTCAAAATATCATGAGGGGATATCTAATATCATATGTGATGGTGTCCTTATCTTCCCCTGGTCAAAATCGGTCTAATGGCATCTCCTGTTTCTAGAGAAACAACTGAAAAAAACGCTTTTTGTCCCGCTCAAAAATTCCAAAAATTGACTCTGTTATGAATTTTTGAATATTTTAGAAGTAAAAAAATCGTAGTTTTATGTTGAAGGCGTTTAAATTTTGACAATTTTTAAGCAGACAAAAATAGGGCATTCTTTCATTTTTTACTCCTCGCTATTATTTTATTCAGAATGAAAATTTGTGTGCTAAATTCAAATATGTAATCAAAAATTATACCCACATTTTTGTCATTCTTCTCCTCTGCACCTTCACATATAATGATTTAGATATGATTGAAAGTAAAAAACCTAAGCATCATATTTTTCACAAAAAATTAGAAATCTCTTTAAGAGTAAATATAAAATGATTTAGTTTTAAAAATACAAAAAGTTTATACCTATTTATTCATGGGTTCTTTTTATTAAGAACTAGCTTCAAGGCCCGCCTTTGGCTAGCCAGGGCCCTTCGCCCCCTGGACCCCCACGTGGCTGTTTTATTGATGTTTTATACACGTGTAAAGAACACTTTCATATATCAACTCTTGTGAATTAATTGTAATAGATTGATGAAGAGGACAAAGTATATCTCTTTATGAATGAATTTAAAAATTTATTTTTTCAGCAGAAGACAATATTTTATTGTCCCCTTCTGCTACTCAATTATTCGGCAAAAAGAACCTTTCAACTGAAATTAAAATCAAAGTTTTTGTCTTTTAAAAATTCAATAAATAAGGTAAATATCGTCATTTGGGGAGAATTATCCAATTAAAAAATTAAAAATAATAAACTCTTAAAGTTTATTATTAGATTATAGAAAATTTAGGTTTAATTAGGCTCAAAATAAGTTTTTAACAATTTCAATAGGCTGAAATTTCCTAGATTTCAAAACAATATAACAATGGGTTTTCAAATGATTTTGTTTTCTTTAAAGAATTCGAATTAATTTGGTTTTAATCTTTAAAATAATTTATATATTTAAAGAAATTCCAAAAGCTAATTAATTCCTTTCAGTTAGTTTAGTTAGTATAGTTTCAATAATCCTTTATAATTAACTTTGAAATAAATAAATAATATTGAAATGAAAGGCTTAGTTCTTTTGAAATGGCTTAAGGGTCTTAAATACAATAGAAAAAAGATGAGGTCAGATTCCCAAGGGTATTTTTAAGAAAAATGGTTTTTAAATAACATATTTTATTTTAAATTAAATATTTTTTATCTATATATATATAATCAAAAGCTTGGCTGAAACTTTTTTATTTTTTCTACCCTATTAAAGACGGTTTTCAGAATTTTTTTCAAATTTTTTCACCCAACCCAAAAGAAGTTAGGAATTTTTGAAAAAAATAGCTTTTTTTAAATAACCATAACTTTTTCAAAAATTTAGTTATCATGACGATTTTTTTTTTAATTTTTGGTTTTAAATGTACTTTAAAAAAATAGATAGTTTTTTAAATCTTTGTTGCAGTATTAAATTCTTCTTCAACGATAATGTGGTTAGAACTATTAAGAATGAATGACACTCAAAAAATCTGACAAACAGGGCCGCCAACACATGTTTAGTTTGCTAGTTTAGTTCTTTTATTGTTTGGCAAGCTATGTTGGCTAACCTGAATTTTTTTAGTTTTTCCTGAATTTTCCAATTTTCCGGGCAACTTTTCCAATTTTTTTTACGTATTAACCTGAATTGGACTATTACGAACATTAAAAAAAAAATTAGCCAAATCGGTCCAGGCATTTGAGAGATCTGCGCTTACAAAGAAACAGAAATTCATTTTTATTATATAGATAAATACCTTCATTACTCCATGCTCCTGCAGATATTCTCCGCGAATGTTTTCCTAGAATGGGTAATCGTTTTGTCGTAGAATGATAGTACAAAGCGAGATTTCCTCTTGCTGTGCCCACAGCCAAAATTGACGCATGCTTCGCCCAAATGAGACAGGTCGCTCCATCTCTTAAACCTGTATCAACCTAAAAGAGTGAATAGATTATTTTTTCCAATACAATTTGATAAAAAATGTTATATTTAAGTTATGTTGATTAATGTCCATTATAATTAGTAGATTAAAAATTCAGTTTATTGGACAAAGTTTTTTTATTGAAGTTCTTCTTCGAATTTTTGCACAACGTTTCGTCTCTCTCGAGACTTTTTCAAGTACTCAATTGGCTAGAACAACATTGGTTGAAATAAAGATAAAAGAAATAACTGAGACATAGTAGAATTTTTCTTTCTAGATTGATGCCATAAAGCAATATAAGTATAGATGTAATTGACAGGTCATAGATATAAACATAGAGTCTCTGAGAGACGAAACGATGTCTACGCAACCGAAGAAGAACTTCAGTAAAGAAACTTTTGTCCAATGAAGCTGAAATTTTTAATCTACTAGTTATATTTAAGGTGGCTTAAAGTCATGGAGTTTAAGGAAATTATAGCTTAGGGTTTTAATAAGAAGGTGCAATCTCTATAGCCCTGAAATAACCCCCGCATGGTGAAAAAGCCGGCCGTTAGCAGTTTCTTAATGCCGACAGGTAGAAAACTATCAAATTAGGTCTCTTTGAAGTCTGGTGGGTAAACAAAAAGCTGTCTTACGAATTTGAAGCTTTTTAGTAGGTTTTTATTAGTACTTTTTTGTCTCTTTTGGAGAGGGGGTTTGTTAACTCTTCTTTCCATTTAGAGATAGGAAAAGCAAGGGTTGGTTTTGAAATTGGGCTGGAATAAGGAAATCTCTGCGTTGCTAAGGTAAATATTTTGTTTATTTTTAAAATATTTTTTTTTTTTAGATAATATGGTTGAAAGGGGTAGTCAATCCAGGGTTGGGACTAGAAGTATAGGTGTTGAAACCAGTGGTGGTTTTTGTTATGAGGATGATTCAGATGGTTATTTAGATTATAAGGATTTAGGGAAGAATGGTATTAATTTAAATAGGTCTGGTTACTACAAGTTAGTTAATTCAGATATTAATATGTAGGTTTGCATTCATTTTTAGGATCTGGCATTGATTTGTGGAAGAGTCTATTTATTAATTTGAAAGTTTATATTAGGAAAATAAGAGCAAGTTTTTATGTGTGACTTTTTTATTTATCAACCAACGTTTCGTCGACTTTGCCGACTTCTTCAGGGCTTCAAATAGTCATGTCACACATTCGTCTAAATTTTCTTGTTATCTTCGTTACCATTGAAGACCATCAGAACACAAATTTCAAAAAATATTTGGCACATTCACAAAAACAATTTTTCTTTCTTTTCTTTTATATTAACAATTTCATTAGATATAAAACAGAAATAACATATATAGAATGAGGCAACCCTGTTTTTAAAACCAGAATAGAATATTTTTCTCCTTTTGATCCTTACATAAAGAAATCTCAAATTCAAATAAACTAAATTTATACTGTCTTAAAATTTTTCTACTATGATAGTAATAATATAAAAATAAAAGAAAAAAAATTGTTTTTGTGAATGTGCGAATATTTTTTGAAATTTGTGTTCTGATGGTCTTCAATAGTAACGAAGATAACAAGAAAATTTAGACGAATGTGTGACATGACTATTTGAAGCCCTGAAGAAGTCGGCAAAGTCGACGAAACGTTGGTTGATAAATGAAAAAGTCACACATAAAAACTTGCCCTTATTTTCCTAATATAAACTTTCAAATTAATACAAATTATGGACGGAAATGAAAATAATAGTCTATTTATTACTACTTGGGATTATAGTCTTCTGTCTCCTATGATTAAATCAATTATACATTTTGTCAAGTCCTAAAGTCCTAGAGTTGTACAAAATTTTATTTAGTTCTTACAAGCAGAGATTAGCTGAGGTAGAGAGAGGTCATACCATCCTTGTTAAGGTTTTGACCTGGCTTCCTTAACAACTTATGGCAAATACAGCGATGGCTAATGCGTCGCTTGTTCCTGGTATCGGGTTTTTGCGCGGAATTTTTAAATTACTTTTTGTCTTTTGATGGGAATCTACTTACTTACTTACTAGCTAACGCCCACCCTTGGCTGTTGGGCCATTTGGCGACGCGCTGACCAGTATAGATGGGCCATTCGGTACTCCGCCCTCTCCTCATCCTCAAAAGTGTGATGGGAATCTATGGTTATGTTATTTGTTAATGAGAATACATTTCTATTTTTTTTTGGACTTGTTTATTGTTTGTTAAATTGTTGTAGTTAATTTGTATTGATGATTGTTAATGTATTGTAGCTAGATTGTATTGATGTTTGGAGGACCTAGCCACCGAGGACTTGTGCCTCTAAGCAGGTCGAGGAATAAAGATTTATTTATTATCTAAAAATGGCCACGTTGGGGCTCTCCCACAGTCATTTTAAATTGAAATCAATTTTAAAAAACTAAACTTAATTCTACTTAGAAATATTTTTTAATGTAAACCTCACACACTATATGATAAAAAAAAATTTATTTTTGACTCTATATAGCACTTTCCAAAATAATTATTCAATAAAAATTTTAATAAGATTTTTGATATAAGATAAGTATACTACTATGCTCCTCCTCAATCAGCTTAGCAAACAGGAAGTTGCTATTGAAGACATATGTATGGAGCATAGCCATGTACGGGTGTGAAACCTGGACAATTGGAAAAGCGGAGAGAAAGAGATTGGAGGCTTTCGAAATGTGGTGCTACAGAAGAATGATGAATATCAAATGGATGGATAAAATTACAAATGAAGAAGTTCTTGGAAGAATCGGAGAAAGAAGAACCTTGTGGAAGAGTCTGAAGAAGAGAAGAGGTCAGATGATGGGGCACACACTGAGACATGGGGGACTGCTTAGGGATATCTTGGAGGGGGAGGTGGGAAAGAAAAGGGGAAGGGGAAGAACCAGATTAGAATATTTCAACCAAATAATTGGGGATATGGGATGCCAGATATTTAGAGAGGTTAAACAGTTGGCGGGGGACAGAGTCGAGTGGAGACGGATTGTTGCATCAAACCAGTCTTAGGACTGTATACTCAATGATGATGATGATGATGATGAAAAATTTTAATAAGATTTTTGATATAAGATAAGTAACTACTAAATTTCAAAGTTTGTATCCTATTTAGTTTATAAGGTAGAATGCTCTTACATACGGACAGACAGATAATAAAGTTACAATGATAGGGTCCCGTTTTACTTTTTAAATTGAACCCTAAAAAAAGTGAAGAAAGGAACTAGTTCGGAGTCAAAGGTAGCTATGGATTTTGAACAACTGAAGGTTGAAGGTCACGAGAAAGAGGGTGACAGGAAACAAGGTCAATATATTAGCTAAAGTCATAGGGATAAAAGAATTGGCCAATCTTTTGGTTTATTTCTTAACCAAATTATTGACAGAGAAGGGGTTTTTTTTTTTTTTTTTAATGATATTGATGTGAGAAGGAGATACACCAGAAGGTGGATCCCCTAAAGGCCAGTATGGGCTGGCCCCTCTATCGTGAAAAGAAGCCGGGATCACGAGCCAATCTCAGAAACTTAGATACAATTCAATATCCAATTTACTAAGGTTTTAGGGGCTTCGGAGCAGTGGTAATTCTCCGCGCGATAAATTCGGTTAAATTTATCTCCCACTTAATTTTTATTACCAGACCCTATACTTAGAGAAAAAATGTCTGGGTATAGCCGGGAATCGAACCCGAGACCTCCGGGTTGCCAGTCAGTTACTCTGACCATTACACCACGGAGGCGGACATAGTTGGACGGGTGTTGAGTGTTCGAAAATTGCGTTTTTATTACAAATGACCCTTTAAGGGGGATTATTGACTTTGCCCAGTCACAACATGAAGAGCCAGGAACACAAACCCCCACAACTTCTCACCATCTACAAGGCCCAAATCCGCCCCTGTCTCGAATACGGCTCTCATCTATGGAGAGGAGCCTCAAAATACTCTCTTGCTACCCTGGATGCAATTCAGAAACGAGCCGTCAGGCTAATTGACGATTCTACCCTCACCGACTCCCTCGACT
Source organism: Forficula auricularia (assembly GCA_024734495.1). NCBI lineage: Eukaryota > Metazoa > Arthropoda > Insecta > Dermaptera > Forficulidae > Forficula > Forficula auricularia. The sequence continues at coordinate 332,104 of JALMQS010000621.1, forward strand.
CGCTGGCTCATCGAAGAGATGTCTCTGCCCTTTCCCTTTTCTATAGATACTATCACGGCAGGTGCTCTGATGGGATAAAATCAATAATTCCCCCCAAAGCATGCTTTGCACGTAGCACGCGTTTTGCCGACTCCCAACACTCTCTCGCGGTCAAACTAGAAAAGTCCCGGACCACTTCATTCGCCAATACATATATCCCCATGACTTCAAGGAACTGGAACTCTCTTCCAGCCTCTATCTTTCCCAGCACCTATAATCTTCAAACCTTCAAAACCGGAGTGCATAGACACCTACGTCTACACCCTCTCACTTAATCAACTTCTCTTCTCTTCGGTAATGCAAGGGTCTTTCGAGATCCATAGAGGCTGCATCTTTACTGGTGCACCCCTTCTTGCATTCGATTGCATTAAAAAAAAAAAAAAAAAAAAAAAGGAAAATGAGTGAACTAATAATTAATAATAAATTGTGTCGCACAATTAATGATTAAAATATACATACATGAACAGCATTTATGTACCTGACTTTTTTTGCCTGAGCTTGAATCCCAAAGTGTAATATGAGAGCTGCCATTGGATATCATTGCAAGAAGCTGACCATCTGGATCCCAGCCAAAACCAGAGCAAATTCTAAAAAATATATAATCAGTAAGATTAAGATGTGATTCTTTTGAATTTTTAATAATACATATAAATAAATTAACAGGTATTTTTTGGACTTCAAAAAAAAATTCAAGTTTAGTCTACTTTATTTGAGACTTTTTCAAGCTATTAAGGTAGTTGTTTCACCATATGGGTTTTCTTAGGATTTTTTTGAAATTTAGACAGATTATTATTTAAATACTTCTGCATCGATTGGTGGCAAAATGAAATTTATGAACAATATAGTTCCGGAGATATTAAATTCTTAAGATAGAGTTTTTCAGACTCTTATACATTGCACTATACGGGATATCGGAAAGTTTACATACATATTTAATTTTAATTAAGAAACTCGAAACTCATCATACCATTGTTATAAAAAACTAAACCAACATTAAACAATGGGGAGTCGGGTAGGCTAGGGTTAGCATGTCAGCTTGCTAACCAAGTGGACCCGGGTTCGAATCCGACTCGAGGCATCCGGGGGGTAGAGATAAATTTAATAAAAATAATTAGTATCGTAAATTGGCTTATGGCTAGAAAGGCCGAAAAGCCAAAAAAAAAACATTAAACAATAACTAATACATTTTTTAAGAAAATTTTAATTCATAGTTACAACACAGTTTCTGAGATAATAATGAATAAATAATGAAAGATTTACACTAAAAACAAGCTGGCAACAACGCATTTATTTAACCTAAAAAGTGGGTTAACTTTAGTACTTTTTTGACGTTTTTTCGCTTCAGCCATTGTCGCAACAGCTTTTAATCGTTTATTAAGAACTTTTTGTTTAATAAATCGACCTTTATGATGTATTTTATCTGTCATTTCTATGATAAAAATAGTTAAGTTTGGACAATGTTGTCAGATTTGTCAAACGAGCACGGGATTGGCTAGTAGTGGTACATAAACAGCAAAAAGTTTTGGGCTTATTAATTATGAATGTTTGTTCTATATGCACTAGCATTAATTTTTTGCAAGTATTGTCGCGAAACAACTACCTTAAAATAAACTGAAGAAAATTCAAATATTTAATCGATCAAAAATTGATATAAAACATTTTAAATAGTTTGTGAAGGAGATTTTAAAAGTATAAATAAGAAAGTAAATCAAGTAAGTGGTAATTAATTATTATGATAATATTTATCAATTTTTGATCGATTATTGTTCAAATGTAACTATGTAACTGAGTAAATTTTTTATCCCTGACAAAAATGAAAGTCGCCTCAATAAATTCAGAGGGAAGACAACGGGAAACCATCCCTATGAATTTTCCTCAGGGAAATAACACTATGAAGTATGAGACTCGAAAATGAAAATTTATTTTTCACAGAAAACGAAAAACAATGAATTTATAAGAGCTGGAAAAAGTCTTAACTCTTCACTGCATAGTGTGTCAAATCTGAAACAGTAAACAAATCTGGTATTTAGTAAACTAAGCAAGTGTTTTCTTACTATTCTACACATTTTATCTCATTTAATACAAAAGAAAGAATATATCTAGTTCAAAATATTTCCGCTATTTGTCACTGCACTACAAATAAAGTTATTTGTTTTGCATTCTGCATACACGCTTCGACCTTTCACAGAGTGTGTACATAGCATCCTCATTTTGAACCATTTTGGCTACAATAATAAAATAAAAAAAATACTGAACTATAAAACAGGAATGTATTTTATATATATTTAACATCGTTGATCTAATAAAAGTTATATTTTTGTTGTTTTGTATGTTTTTCTAATTGTATCATATCTGATACATCATGTAGATGGGACATATATGGATGGTATTTTTCACATCCCAGTAGTGAAAACAGTAAGACAAAGATGCAAGTTACCGACATGTAATCATTTATCTTATATACAGTGTGAAAAATGTGAAGTACATTTATGTTTGAACAAAAATAATAATTGTTTTAAATCTTTCGATGTAAATTAAATCTAAGACCATTCACCCAATGTATCATATATGATACAACACATAAATTATGTTTATTTTCCTCAAATTCTTGTTATAATTTTTTACTCTTATCCAATGCAAAGCATGGGTAAAGTATTGCAATCGGTCTCGCGGCAAGCGCGACTTCAAAAGGTCCTCAGGTAAAGACTACGGAACACCATGGACTCAATTAAAGTCACAAATTGCGGTATTCAATTAGGTTGAATTTTAGCACGTGACGGATTGGCCAAAATTACAGGGTCTCGTCCAGAGGCAAATAAACTGCAACGGATCGCCGTTGAATCTATCCAAATTATTTGAAAGTTGTTAATATGTTCTAGAGTAAAGTACTTTAAAATATAATTTTACTAAAATCCTATTTAACCTTTTTCTGGGTCCAAAGGTACTTAATTAGGATATTAAATTTCATCAAAATTGGTTAAGTCATTTTCAAGATATTTAAAAAACTAAAAAAGTACTGAAATAAAGTACTAATGTTTGTGGACCGATATGTACCAAAACTAATCAGCGCTTCATTTTGTTAAACTAATGGTAGGTTTTCATATTTCATTCCATGCAACGGTGTGGAAAAAATTCGTGGACGAAAAAAACGATACCACACATCCATCCATCCATCCATCCATCCATCCGCACGCACTTCCAAAAAAAATGGCACTTTTTGGCCTCTCGGCGAGATCCCAGGTAATTTTTGGCAAAACCGTCACGTGCTAAAATTCAACCTAATTGAATAATACAATTTGTGACTTTAATTGAGTCCATGGGTTCCGTAGTCTTTACCTGAGGACCTTTTGAAGTCGCGCTTGCCGCGAGATCGATTGCAATACTTTACCCATGCTTCGCAATGGATAAAGTAAAAAGTGCGATTTTTTCATTTAGTCTGTGCGGATGGATGGATGTTATCGATTTTTTCGTCCACGATATTTTCCACACTGTTGAACTGATTGAAATGAAATTGAAAACCTACCATTATTTTAACATAATGAAGCGCTGATTAGCTTATGGTACATATCGGCCAACAAACATTAGTACTTTATTTCAGTACTTTTTTAGTTTTTTCTAAATATCTTGATAATGACTTAACCAATTTTTATGAAATTTAATATTCTAATTAAGTACCTTGGGGACCACAAAAAAGGTCATATAAAGTTTTTTGTAAAATTATATTTTAAAGTACTTTGCCCTAGAATAAGATAGTACATTGGATAAAGTTTAGCAAAGATTCGTTGCAGTTTATTTTTATATTTTTTCATTAAATAAAACACAAAAACTGACCTAATTTCAATTTTTTTATCCCAATTAAAAAAAAAATCATGAAGTAAAGGGTTAAATAAAGAAGTCGAAACGTCGCAACTATATTAATTTTGTTTTGAACAATATGAGGGTCAAAAAATATTAATATAAAAAATAATAATTCTTCGAAGAAATTAATATATACCCTTGAAGACGAATGTATTCGACTTTCTGGCCATATCTTGTATAAATGTTAACACATTGGTCAATTCCAGTTGTAGCGATATAAACCCCATTTCCTTTCTGCCAGGAGAAGAAAAGATCGCCTTGTCCATGGGGTTGTTCGATTTCAAGAATCTGATGCGACTAGAAAAATAAAATCAATATTAATATATATAGTACAGAAAATATTTAGTTATTTTTAGAATATATCTTTATATAAACATAACAGAGCTAAAGCTGAGCATATCTAATTAAGGTAGTTGTTTCGCGACAATACTAGCAAAAAGTTAATTCTAGAGTATATAGAACAGACAATAAGGATTCATACTTCATAAGCCCAAAACTTTTTGCTGTTTATGTACCAATTCTAGCCAATCCCGTGCTCGTTTGACAAATCTGGGACCATTGTAAGGATTAAATATTTTTATATTAAAATGACAGATAAGATACATTTTAAAGGTCGATTTTTTTCTATAAAAATCGTTTTGTTATTTTTTAACAAATGTAATCAACGCCTACGTTGCACCTTATGAAAATTATAATTTTGAAAAATCTAGCGCATGCGCGGCTTTATACATCTTTCGCTGGTTAAATAAATGCGCTGTTGCCAAATTGTTATAGAAAGCTTTCTGACAAACCGAAGTATAAAAGTTGTGGTGGATGGAACATCATCTGAATCGTTCTCCACAAGCTCTGGTGTTCCCCAAGGCTCCGTAATCTCCTCCACACTCTTCCTAATTTATATAAACGACCTTATTGATCAAACGGCAAACCCCACTCATTGTTACGCCGACGATAGCACTCTACACGGCAAACCCTCACTCCCGAATAATCGAATCAATGTTGCCTCCTCAATTACTCTCGACCTAGACAAACTGAATAAATGGGGCTCTCAAAATTTAGTTAACTTTAATTCAAACAAGACTCAATGTTGTCTAATTTCTAGGCGCGAAAATAAAGATTTCCCTGATATTCACTTCGATTCGAATACCCTGAAAATGTGTGACAGCCTATCCATGTTGGGCGTCTCTGTCGCATCTGACCTGTCTTGGAATGAACACATCTCCTCTGTGGCGAAATCTGCAGCAAGGAAGATTGGCTTCTTATTCAGATCCAAGCGATTTTACAAACCCCCACAACTTCTCACCATCTACAAGGCCCAAATCCGCCCCTGTCTCGAATACGGCTCTCATCTATGGAGAGGAGCCTCAAAATATTCTCTTGCTACCCTGGATGCAATTCAGAAACGAGCCGTCAGGCTAATTGACGATTCTACCCTCACCGACTCCCTCGACTCGCTGGCTCATCGAAGAAATGTCTCTGCCCTTTCCCTTTTCTATAGATACTATCACGGCAGGTGCTCTGATGAGATAAAATCAATAATTCCCCCCAAAGCATGCTTTACACGTAGCACGCGTTTTGCCGACTCCCAACACTCTCTCGCGGTCAAATTAGAAAAGTGCCGGACTACTTCATTCGCAAATACATATATCCCCATGACTTCAAGGAACTGGAACTCTCTCCCAGCCTCTATCTTTCCCAGCACCTATAATCTTCAAACCTTCAAAACCGGAGTGCATAGACACCTACGTCTACACCCTCTCACTTAATCAACTTTCCCTTCTCTTCGGTAATGCAAGGGTCTTTCGAGATCCATAGGGGCTGCATCTTTACTGGTACTCCCTTCTTGCATTCGATTGCATTAAAAAAAAAAAAAAGGTGTACACTCTTTAGAATTACTTTGGAATTCATTAGATAATCTATTGTCATCTATTGTCTTCTACTTGGAAATGAAAGTGGAAGTGGAAGTAGGTGTACACACATTTTAGGGTCGCGGTTCCCCCTCGTTCTTTCTTGTCAGGAATTTGTTTATGGGTCTGGAATTTCCGAAATTGCTGAATGAAGTGGAGTGTGACTTGAACTCGAGCCCGCTAATTTGGTATTTTAGTTTGGCTCCTGTCCCATTTCTAACTCTCTATTCGACTGAATTTTTTTTTTTGTCTATTTTACCTCATATCTCCGCCAATTGTGAACCGATTTTGAAAAAATTGCATTGGGTTCAGTCTACCTTCCGATTGGTCCCGTTTTTTTTTCATTGGTATTAGACCTTTTTTTTAATGCAATCGAATGCAAGAAGGGGTGCGCCAGTAAAGATGCAGCTCCTATGGATCTCGAAAGACCCTTGCATTACCGAAGAGAAGGGAAAGTTGATTATGAGAGGGTGTAGACGTAGGTGTCTATGCACCCGGTTTTGAAGGTTTGAAGATTATAGGTGCTGGGAAAGACGGGAGAGAGTTCCAGTTCCTTGAAGTCATGGGGATATATGTATTGGCGAATGAAGTGGTCCGGTTAGGTTTGTTCAGGCCTAACTTCTTTGTTTATGAACCGATTTCGATGATTCTTTTTTTATTGGAAAGGGGGTATCTTTAGGTATGGTGCCATGGCTAATTTGGTCAAGTTCTGATGATATGATCACTATTAATAACATCACTAAAAAGAGAAAAATAAAAATAATTTTTAAGAAAAAAATAAAACCGACTTCAAAAAATTAAATGCAACAAATAAAATACACTAAAAGGTATAAAATAACTATTATCTTATTTAGTTACAACTAAACGACGAAATATTAACATGAAATTACTTTTTGAAGTCGGTGCCAAACATATACCTTTTTATGAATCGCACTTGACGGATCTTACTTAGTACGTTTGGCGGGTACGCTCGCTTATAGGCATAGTTTGTTTGGCACCGACTTCAAAAAGTAATTTCATGTTAATATTTCGTCGTTTAGTTGTAACTAAATAAGATAATAATTATTTTATTTGTTGCATTTAATTTTTTTTGAAGTAGGTTTTATTTTTTTCTTAAAAAATTATTATGTATTTATTTTGTTATGAAAAAAATTAATTCATATATATTATTTAGTTTTTTTTTAATTCAGAAAAATTAAAAAAAAAATACAATGCGTGCTGGGTTCAAGGTCGTCGTATTTGGTTTCTATGGCAATCGAACAGAAACAATAAAGAATTCTTCATATATTCATTAAATTATAAATAAAACATACTTTCAAAATATGAACAAAGTCTAATCATAATAATTTATTAATTTATGAAATATAAAACACAATGAAACATTGATTTAAATATTTATTCTTAATTAATTGAATGATAAAATTTGATAGAATGAATTACTTACATTTTCCATTCTTCTTAAGAAATCGTAGAGATGTTGATTAATTATGAATTCTCACATGTTTTCTTGTATTAAAAATAATATCGACTTGTCATTATTTGACGGTAAAAACTGTCATTTTGGATAGCGTGGGAAAACGAAAAAGTCAACGCAAATTCCATTCCTGGTTCTCACTTTGCCGCTAGAGCGCTCTAGGAGCGCAATTGCTTCGGCGAGGGAATCTTTTCAAATTTTTTTTTTTTAGGCCTGAAAAGAATAAATGGATAGGAATAAAATCCCATGTTTTGATCTAAAATTGTTTTATAAATATTCGAAAACCAGCCTTTGTCATCTGACCTTTTGTTGTTTAACATATCCATCATCTATATATATATATATATAATTAAGGTTTTGTCTGTACATTGGTCCAAATCAAGCCAAATTTTGGTTGCACACGTTTCAAGCAAAGTTATGAACAATAACACCCTCAACAAATTCCTTGTCTGTCTGTATGTTTCCGTGGGTTCCGCGAAAAGTTGCTCACGATTCACGTAAAAACGGCTGAAGGGATTATTATGAAATTTCATATTTACATCAGATGTCTTCTAACTTACGTTTTTAGCTATATAACGTTTTGATATTTTGACCTCAAAAGAGGGTTTGGGGGGGGGGGCGCACGAATGAAAATTATCAAATAACTCATAAACTATTAACTCTACGGCAAATTTTAATATGAGCAAAGTTGTAGGGGATGTGATTTCTAACAACTATTTGTTTAAAAAAATTTCCCCTAAAACCACCCAAAAAGGGGGTAGGTCAAAATATGAAAATTCTTGCTCTTGGACCAAACTCAACCAAATTTTGTATACATAATCTGTGGGTCACTAGAAGGATAGAAATGGAAAAACTAAAGACCCAAAATGGAGGGGTCAAAAATGAAAATTCTTACCATTAGAGCCAACTTAACCAAATTTTATATACATAATCTGTGGGTCACTAGAAGATTAGAAATGCAAAAACTGGGTGTGGGGTGGAGTAAGGTACGGGTGCGGTGGTGGGTTAGAGTATGGGGTGCGGAGGGGGTTCCAGCGGATGAGGACGCGGGGGTGGAATGGGGTGAGGGAGTAAGACGGAGTAGAGTGAAGGGGGTGGTGCGGGGTAAAGTCCGAGGCCATAGTGGGGAGTGGGGGTCCAGGGGGCTAGGCGGGGGTGGTGCGTGGGGGTGGAGGGCATGGGGTTGGGTCCGGGGTGGGTGGGTGCGAGAGTGGTGGTGCAGGGTGGGAGAAGGGGTTTGAGGTGAGGGCTCAGAGGCGGAAGTGGGGTGGGTGGGAGGGATTGGGGCGGGTGGTGGGGGTCACGGGTGGGGGTGGTGGGGCGGGAGCGGGGTGGTGGTGCTGGGTGTGTTTTTTTTTTTTTTGGGTGGGGGGGTGCTGAGCGGGAGTGTGGTGAGGGGGTCCAGGGGCTTGCCCTCGCCAGCAAGAGAGCTGCACGAATACGGCTCCTGCAGCTAATATTTAAATAAATAAATAAATCTTTATTACTCGACCTGCTTAGAGGCACAAGTCCTCTGATGTCTAGATCAACAAACTATCAATACAAATTACTAACTACAGAAATTAATTAATAAACATAAATACAAATCAATTAAAAGAAATTAGCAATTAACAAACAAGAAAAAGAAAAAAGTAGAAATGTATGCTCATTAACAAATATCATAATCATAGGTTTCATCAAAAGACAAAACGTAATTTAAATAATTCCTCTCAAAAACCCTATACCAGGAGCAAACGATGCATTAGCCATCCCGATATTTGCCATAAGTTGTTAAGGAAACCTGGTCAAAACCTTAACAAGGATGGTAATTTTCATAAATAAATTTCATCTTTTACTAAATTAAAAATCTAATAGGAAAATAGCCGGATACTGACTGAGGATTTGCACCGCGAGGCCAGCCCCTTGAGGCAAAAAATGCTTGTTCGGTCAGTACGTGCCTCGCCCAAGGCAAAAGTTCCCGATGCCTCGTCTGAGGCTGCCTCGGCCCGATCCATCGGTTATCGGTTTTTGTGAATGCTCAAAAGGCACCTAAGTCGTTTCCTGCGTTCACTCAGGACGGTTCCGTGGCAAACGCCTGAGGCAGCTCTCGCGAGGCTGCTCGCTCAGTCAGTATCCGGCTAATAACGAATGCTCATGGGCGTAGGAGGGGGGGGTACCTCCCTACAAAACTCATTTCCCACTCCCATGGCTCCGCACCAAATTTCGGTTCCGAGGCCCAAAATCTGAACCGGGCCCCTGTATTATGGAATAAGTATGTGTTTTTTATTAAGTGGAAAAAGTTAGTCACCCTACAATTTTTTTCCCTAACATACCCCTTAAAAACATGAACCAGTCCCTACAGGTGCAGTTGGGGCCCCCCTTGTGGGGGCTATGCTCCCCCGAGCAAAAATAGAAACTCCACTATTACAAGGCATCACTTATGTATTGTTCATAGAATTATTTTAATAGTTCCAAAATTTGTCAATTTTACTCCAGTGGCGTAGCCAGAATTTTGAGCGGGGGTGGGGGCTGCCCCCGCCTAAGAAAAATTCCCTTAAATACGTCAATGCTATTATCTATTTAATATTAACAATATAATGATTTGTTTCTTGAAATAAACCATAGTGCCATGTTGCCAGGCCCGGTTCTGTTCACTTATATATAATTTAATTATATGGGGGGGGGTCGGGTTAGGCTAGGGGTAGTGTGCCAGCCTGCTAACCAAGTAGACCCGGGTTCTGCATCAGGCTAAAATCTTATTTTAAAAAATTAATAAGTAGTATCGTAAATTGCCTTATGACTAGAAAGGCCGAAAAGCCAAAAAAATTAATTATATATTTTAATTATTTTATTTTTTATATTATATGGTCTTGTATTTAAAAATATTAAAATTGAATAAAAATATATTTCAACACTTGGTGAATAATGTATGACTATTTTGTCTCCCACGACAAAACGAGAATTCTTCTCTAAAAATAATCAAATAACACAATTATAATAATTTTTCATATTTCATTTTTTAATATCATATTTTATTTTTTTATTAGACTCCATAGTATACATCGGCAATCTGCCCTTGCGGGCAATAAGCTTATTTACAGACAATGAATGAAAAAATGACATGGTTAGTATTAACAATATTTGAGGTAGAATAATGAGAAGAGCTCCATTGAGCTTTACATTAAGGTGCGGATTTTGTGTTTAAGCTATGTTTAAAAATAAATTAAAAGTAAAATAAAAAGATAAAAAGAAAGAAAAGGTTTGGCGTGATCACGTGAAGCGCTGTGGTAGGTCGATTGGTCTGTGTTTTTTTAATCTTGTTGGTGGTAATGTTGATATTATGTCTTGAGCATACTCATTGGGGTGGTGAGTCAGTTTGTTTAGGTAGGTGTGGCTGTGATGTCTTATTTCATCTTTGACTGAGGGGATTTCTATCTCTTTAAGGGCCGGTTGTATGTCGCAAAGTAAATGCTTTTTACCACTAACCAACGGTAGATGGTAAATGGAGACTGGATCAATCAGATGACAGGCACTGAAAGTTCCTGTCATCTGATTGGCTTGGGCACATAGCGCAATTACTGGAAAAAAGCAAATTCAATTTATTTATCTTTAACTATAAAAAATTAATATATTCAGTACACACAAGCCAGCAAAATTCTTATAAATAATTATTTTTAAGAAATTTGCATTTTAAAAGGTAGTTTATTTGAAGTCTGAAGTTCGAAAAAATCGTTAATAACTCCGTTGAAATTTTTTTTTAAATATAAAATTAATAGATATTATAAAACAATTAATTATTAATAATTTAATTCAATTTTGAATGAAATCGATAAAGGACTTTTTGAGAAAATGGTCAAAAACCATCTGAACGGTCAAAAAATGATATTTCTTGAAAGTACAAGATACTTTTGAAAAAAGTTTAAAAAGTCACATGAAACGAAACATTGACTTATGACATAGGAGGTGAATTTTAAAAAGTTTCTAAAATGGCCTTTCATAGACGGTTTTCTGAGTTTTTGACGATTTTCTCAAAAAGTACTGAATTGATTTCGCTCAAAATGGAATTAAATTATTAATAATTAATTATTTTATAATATCTAATTAATTTCATATTTTTAAAAATTATTTCAACGGAGTTATTAGCAGTTTTTTCAAATAGGACTTCAAATAAAACTACCCTTCGAAATCCAAATTTTCTAATAAAAATAATTTGATATAAAATATGAAAGGAAATATTCCATGATAGGAAAAAAATAAAATCTTTTGGCATTTCTAGCCGACTTGCTGCCCGACAGAAGAAAGTGAATGTTTTCATAACATTTGATTTAAACTGCGATTCTTAATTGAAATGCTATTTTCTTATATTACAAAGATACTGTGAACCTTCAGATAGATGAAATTGATAAAATAGGATCGTTTTTTTCTCATTTTTATAATTTTTTTGATCTGTTGTATAATGAGGTTGTGGCCCAAGCCTGTCGGCCAAGACACTCATTTGTGCCATTGCTAAGGTCATCCCTATGAACTCTAATAAAAATACTAATCCTCTTTAAAAATTATCAATTTGTGAGATGATATATCGAGTTTTACATTTTCATTAGAGCGTAATTTTGAAATGGGGAAAACTGGCAAATTACAAAACTAGATGGCAACCAGTCATTTGTCAAAATTGACAGCAATGAAAGAATTAAGATTAAATATTTTCAAGGTATTTGATTTGATCCCTGTTTTGTACATTTATTTTATTATTATAGGCACAATATATTTGGTAGAAAGTTTGCAAAAGGAGATAAATTAAATAAAAGACAATAGGAAGAATGGAACCTACTCATCGTAGCTAACTAACTATCTTGGACTAGATACAATGTTTTTCGCAACATATCTCGTATTCTACTAGTAGGGTCAAAAAATAAAAATCTAGTCTATTTGAGAAAACTCAACCAAATTTTGTATGATAACTCAGTGAGCCCTTAGAACACTAAAAGTACAAAACACAAACCGCCGAAATTTTTTTCACAAAGTCGCTTTTCAGATATTGACCTCTGAAAATTGACATTTAAAAGGTTTCGGTCATTTTTGAAAAGCTCTAGAAAAAAACGAGTGCATTCTCTGTGACTACAAAATTATACTGCAGATAGTTATATAAGTATACAACACAGAAATAACTTATTATTAGTGAGTCCTTTTTCTTCATAAAAATTTATGGATTTAAAAAGTAACGATTTATACATTTTTTCCGAGTTTTTACAGTAAGAGTTTGACTGATTTTCTTGCACGATAGAAAAATTAAAATAATGTATACCTGAAGTTCATTTCATGCTAACACACTGGTTTTTGAATTATTCTGCTATCTTTAAAAATAGCTTGGCAATTAAACTTTCCGCAAACCACGTTTTTTTATTAAAATATGCCCAACCACCATTTTAAAATGCCTGCCAAAAAAAAACTATGACATATAAATTTTTTCAAGTACTGTTTTGTGACTGTCTACCAAGCAAGTGCGACAATTTAACAATATTATATAATGACATAATATCATCATTTGAGTATCGAGGATTTACCACGGGTATATTTCTCGATATTAAAGGTGCATATGATAATGTCAACCTAGACATTTTAGTTAAAAAATTAATAAAAATGCGGATCCCTTATAAAATAATTAACTATTTATTAAGTACTGTACATACAAGATATATTTATCTTCAAAACAAAAATCATCAAATAGGACCTCGTATCTTAACAAAAGGGATTGGTCAGGGAACCATCCTCGCCCCTCTACTATTTTCTATATATACACAGGAAATAGAATCATGCACGACACCTGGAGTAAAGATTTTACAATATGCAGATGATGTCGTTATATATACATCTTCTCAATCAATTTTAACTAACGAAAACCGCCTGAAAGATACACTATCCAACCTCAACATCATCTTACATAATTTAGGGCTTTGATAAAACTAAAGCCGTGGTATTCACGAGAAAATATAAATTTGATATTGGGACGCATATTAGCTTTGATAGTCATAATATAGAGATTCTATCGAGAATAAAATTTTTAGGGGTAGTGTTGGATAATCTCCCATACACAAAGGGTACCCCGAATATGAATTCATTATTTTTAAACTTTATTCACTCTAAGTTCAACGATTATGTTTTAATATACACAGATGGCTCAAAGAATTTATCTTTCGTTAATTCAGCTCTTTGGTGTCCCAATAAGGAATATAATCAAGTTTTTAAACTGCCACCTGAAACTTCCATCTACTCAGCTGAATGCTTCGCCGTATCAAAGGCTTTGCACTATATTAAAAATATTCCTGAATTTACCAAGGTAAAATTAAATCAAAATTAAAAATATTCCTGAATTTACCAAGATATGTACAGACTCATTAAGTATTTTGAAAGCTATCAACGGCTTTCCAATTAATAAAAATCCATATTATCTCATCCTGGAGATTATTGATGAAATTAATAAACTTAGGACAAAAAGTCGTAATATCGCCATGCTGTGGATTCCCTAGCCATAGCGGCATAATAGGAAATGAGAAAGTAGACAGGCTCGCTGCATCAAGTGTGACAGAAAGAACTCAATATTCACTAGAATTGCCCCCCGGTGAAGTCCGTTCCTTATTAAAAAAAAAATCTACAAGTGAATGGCAGAATATTTGGTCAACATCAAGCGCAGAAAAGGGCAGGCATTTCTTCGGGATAAGTCCAAAAATCCCTGTGCAGCCCTGGTTTGAGAAATCGAAACTATGTAGAAAAGTGATTGTGCACATAATCCGACTTAGAATAGGCCATGCAACTACCTATAGGGAACTCATGATAAAAAAAATCAGAAAAATATAAAATCATAAGCAACAAATTTTATTTATATTGGGCGATTTGAAATGACCCTCCATTGTTTCAAAAAATCGCAGTTTTTCCTTCATTAAATGAAAACCACTCATCTTAGAAACTTGATTCCTATCTCATTGTCTAGATTAAGATGAAACTTTATTTAAATTCTAGCAAATTTAATCTATTTTAAAAATGTATAGAGTCGTCTTTGTCGAAAACGTGCTCCTTCATGGTCAAAATGGGGACAAATCGAAAAAAGTACGAGTTTTAGGGATATTCAAAAGTGATTCTGGGGGCTATTTTTTGGCAGTCTATGGTACCGGTTCTACTGAACTTAAATAGATAAAATTTTCATCATTTTAGGCGCAATTTAAAGTGCTTTAATTTATCTTATAGATATATTTTTGATTTGATAAGCCGTTTTAGAGTTATTCAAGAAATACTGAAAAATTCCGATCTCAAATCTCATTTTGAGGCGAGTAGAAAAATTTCAACAACACAGATTTGGGAGAAAACTTAGGGTAGTAATATTGGAGTACCTATAAAGGTATTCCAGCAATAAAATCTTTACCGGGAATTATTTCCTGTTTATGCCATTTTGTCACGTAATTTGCCTGGACTATTATTATATAATTAGATATATTAAATAAGGGTTTAGATCAGTTTGATGGTAATCCAAATAATTAAATTATTTTATTTTAGAATTAACCCGATATTGATTTAAACAACCCAAAAAATACCATAGATTTATAATTAGAGATGTCTCACTAGTTTGATTATAACGATTGACTTATACGAAAATGTGATTTCAAAAGTATTTCAGTTTAGGTATCTAGCAAAAAGGTATGTTCACATATCTAGACCCTTTCTTCAAAAAGAAAAAGATAGCTTTGTTGAATTGTCTTCAGATTCTTCCCTAAAGTTTTTTGACAGGCTCTAGTATCGGTTCTAGTGAACCTAAATAGATAAAATTTTCATATAATAATAAAACTTGAGTAAGATACGAGGTAGGTTTCACAAAAAGAAATAAAACAAAATTGAGTTTTGAATTCGATATATTTCGGGGGTTAGCCCATCATCAGGACTCTAAGAAAACTGATTATATATTGGAAAAATAGTTTTACAAGTAACAAATTTTAAAAATTTTTATAAATGTATGTGGTGAGGGAAAGTAGAAGAAGAGAAGTTGTTCTAAGAATTAATATTTTCTATTGAGATTTGAACTGGCTGAAAGGAAGCTATACCTATACGTGCTATTATAATAACGAATGGACAAGTACCTGAGAAGGTACAACTTGAAAGGTACATGAGAGAGTACAATTACCCTAGTATATTCAATGTGCGAACAATGGAAGGAATGTTTAGTTAATTTATTATAACATATAATCAATAATTGTATTTTTATACACTTCCAATTGATTATTTAAAATATTTGAATTATTAGAGAGGGCTATTTTTATTTCGGTGGATTCTAAGAGATCCAATTTAAGGCCTTTTCTTTCGAAATGAATGGGGATAGGGTTATTATTAGAGGTTGAATGGTTGGATTCATGTAAGTGAATTGCAAAGGCTGAGGTCGAATCTAAATTAATGTTATCGGATTTATTGAGATGATTAAGAGCTCTTACATGCTCGGAGTAACGTATTTTGAATGAGCGGCCTGTCTCGCCCTATATAAAAAGCATCACAATCTTGACAAGTTAATTTATACTTTTTACTCTTTATACTCTTTTTTGTGAAACCTACCTCGTATCTTACTCAAGTTTTATTATTATATTAAAATGTTTCACCTAGAACCAACACCGAACTCCTTAAAAGTTATAAAATTTTCATCATTTTACGCGTAATTTGAAGTGCTTTAATTTATCTAATTATTATCTTTTTGATTTGATAAACCTTTTTAAGTTATTTAAGAAAACTGAAAAACTCCGAAATTTTCTCATTTTGAGGCGCGCAGACAAATTTCCACAAGACAGATTTGGGGGAAAACTTAAGATGGTAATATTGGAGTACCAATAAAGGTATTCCAGCAATAAAATCTTTGAGGGGATTATTTCCTGTTTCTGCCATTTTTCACGGAATTTATTAAATATTTTATTATTATTTTATTAAATATTAGATACCACACTTCTTTTGACTCAACTGGAGCGAAAGGACCTCCTTAAAAAAGCATGTCTATATTTTTATTAGTTTATTTTGTATTCTAATTTATTTCAAGTCCAAGTACCCAATATCCAGCTACAATGAAAAAATTGTGTTTTGTATCCCAGAAAATAGTTGAATCCACCTTAAGGAGGTTCTTTCACGACAATCCACACAAAAAGTTTTACCTTCGTAACCACTCTATAAATATGAACGTAACTAAAATTTTAAGTTGTTTTTTTAACGTGACTGTCCACTCACTCTACGAAATCTCTATATGGATACACACTTACTTGCCGGATCGTTTCCAAGCCATTGTGCTTTTATCCCCTCCACTAAAAATAATCACCCAAATATGTTTTTTTTTTTTGCTTTTTAACAAAACTACGTGGTAAATAATTTATATTTTTTTAAGTTACTCCGAATATATTATTCTAACAAATATTAGTTTTTCATTAAGAAAGTGAAAGTCCTTCAATGAAAAAAATAAAATAATGATCATTTTCCCACCCTTTCCCTATCTACCATATGTAAAAATTTCATTTTTAATCGCAATTATTTCATGTTTGGTGTGGTAAATCGTCTTCAAAATTTAACAGTGTGTGTATTATGCTTTTAATGACTTATATTCCACTTCTTGAATTTTTGAATTTGTGAAAGAACTAACTTAAACAATAATAAAATCTACAAGTCCAAAAATGATGATAACCCATCCGAAAATAGACTATACATAATAATAATAATAATAATAATAATAATGAATAAAATATTTATTTAGAAAAAAAATAATTCTTTAGAATAAACCAATCTATTTTAATATATATCAAAAACAAAAAACAATAAAAACAAATTCCGACAAATGAAACTATAAAAAGACTGCCTGGGGAAATGGGCGCGGGGGGTGGGGGGAATACTTCCAAGTAAATGGGAGAGAGTGCGGGATTGGCGGAGAGCAAGAAGGGGAGGGAGTGAGTAGTGGGGGTGGGGCGGAGTTTCCTTTCCCCTTGCCTCCCTGCTCCTTTCATTGCTGGACAGGATTGGAAAATCTTATTCATTCTTCAGTCTTTAAAGAAAAAGTTGCTAACAAACTTAGTTGGAATTATTTATATCTGAATTGAAGAATTATGGCTTCTAGCATATCAAGACCCGAGGATTCAAGTTTTTTCGAGGTTATTTCTAAAAAAACTTTTGATATGATAAATATATTAGGTATGGAAATTTTCTATAATATTTTATGGCAGTGTTTCTCAAACTTTTAAGGCGGAACCCTTTTCCGTTTGGAGGGTAAGCGTGGACCCCGACAATCTTGTGATTCGAGTTAAACCGTTGTTATGGGAATAAGATTCACTCAACTAATCCAAAACTGCACCTTCCTTTTGGACGATAGAATTTTTTCACCTGCCTTGAATTTTTTGCGGAACCCTTGACGAGTTTTCATATAACCCCAGGGTTCCGCGGAATACACTTTGAGAAACACTATTTTTAACCGACTTCAAAAAAGGAGGAGGTTCTCTATTCGAATGATTTTTTTTTTGTGTCTATGTTACCTCATATCTCCTCCAATTCTGAACCGATTTTGAAAAAAAAATTGCATTGGGTTCGGTTTAGCTTCCGATTAGTCCCATTTTTTTTCATTGGTATTAGACCTTTTTTGTTAGGTTTGTTCAGGCCTAACTTCTTTGTTTATGAATCGATTTCGATGATTCTTTTTATTGGGAAGGGGTATCTTAGGGATGGTGCCATATATTCGGTCAAGTTCTGATGATATGACCACTAATAATAACATCACTAAAAAGAGAAAATAAAAATAATTTTTAAGAAAAAATAAAACCGACTTCAAAAAAATTAAATGCAATGAGTCGGTTTTATTTTTTTCTTAAAAATTATTTTTATTTTTCTCTTTTTAGTGATGTTATTAATAGTGGTCGTATCATCAGAACTTGACCGAATTAATATGGCACAATCCCTAAGATACCCCCTTTCCAATAAAAAGAATCATCGAAATCGGTTCATAAACAAAGATTTAATTTAAAAAGGTATAAAATAATTATTATCTTATTTAATTACAACTAAACGACGAAATATTAACATGAAATTACTTTTGAAGTCGGTGCCAAACATATACATTTTATGAATCGCACTCGACGGATCTTACTTAGTACGATTGGCGGGTACGCTCGCTTATAGGTATAGTTTGTTTGGCACCGACTTCAAAAAGTAATTTCATGTTAATATTTCGTCGTTTAGTTGTAACTAAATCAGATAATAATTATTTTATACCTTTTAGTATATTTTATTTGTTGCATTTAATTTTTTTGAAGTCGGTTTTTTTTTCTTAAAAATTATTTTTATATGGTATCTAAAATAAGTACATAAATATAACTTAATGAATAGGTAATTTGAAATGTATATTATTTTAAGAATATAGTACCTGGAGCCACCGAGCAATGCACGGTAACCAAATTAAAAAAAATACAAATATATGAGCCTTTTATTTTGAAAGTGGCCTAACTCCATTTATCTTCTAATCGAGATATTTAAGGGTTTGCGTTTCAATGAAATTAAAATTATACGTATAGGATATTAATGAGTCATACTCCTTAAATGTATCTAAGGGTTTTTTTTTAATGATATTGATGTGAGAAGGAGATACACCAGAATGTGCATCCCCTAAAGGCCTATATATATATGGGCTGGCCCCTTCATCGTGAAAAGAACAGAGTAGAAGGAAAAGAAGCCGGGATCACGAGCCAATCTCAGAAACTTAGATACAATCCAATATCCAATTTACTAAGGTTTTAGGGGTTCGAGCAGTGGTAAATTCTCCGCGATAAATTAGGTTAAATTTATCTCCCACTTAATAAAGGGTGTTAAATTTATAGTTCCTATTAAAATAGTGGCAATTATTAAGTAAATAATATGCTTTTTCTTATCAAGAATAGAGGTAGGCCACTTTCAAAATTAACATCCAGATTCATTATAAAATTTGAAGGTGCCCAAGTCCATTCAACATAATTTAAGATGCTTCAAATTGAAAAAAACAATACTTAATTTATTTTACATATGCGATTCAAAACATTTTTTAACTACATAACGTACAAAACTTAAATTTATTTATTACAAAACAATTTACTATTCATCTAGAATTTGTGTGTGTGAAAGGGATTTGAAGAAATCATGATGTTCCGGTGGTATATATCGTAATAGGTCAATTATGTCCTTGAATTTTGCTGTTGTAATTTGTCTGATATTTTTATACAGTGGTGTCAACACGATATTTTCGAACTTTCTTGGTCTACCCGGACTTGATAATAAATCCAGGACATTAAAATTTTCATTCTCATTCATTCATGTCTTATAAAAGATTTTATACGGTTTATTTCTAACAAAACGATCCAACATATTTTTAACCAGTTTATTGATTCTCCATCAGTTGGCTTTACCTTTTTAAAAATTGCGTCTTCAAAAAATTTTAAGTTAAGGAATTCCGCTACCTAGGAAGTAAAATAACATGGGATGGGAGGAGCAAAAACGAAATTAAATCAAGAATTGCCCAAGCAAAAATGGGGTTTAATTCAAAACAAAAACTACTATGCTCCTCCTCAATCAGCTTAGCAAACAGGAAGTTGCTATTGAAGACATATGTATGGAGCATAGCCATGTACGGGTGTGAAACCTGGACAATTGGAAAAGCGGAGAGAAAGAGATTAGAGGCTTTCGAAATGTGGTGCTACAGAAGAATGATGAATATCAAATGGATGGATAAAATTACAAATGAAGAAGTTCTTGGAAGAATCGGAGAAAGAAGAACCTTGTGAAAGAGTCTGAAGAAGAGAAGAGGTCAGATGATGGGGCACACACTGAGACATGGGGGACTGCTTAGGGATATCTTGGAGGGGGAGGTGGGAAAGAAAAGGGGAAGGGGAAGACCCACATTAGAATATTTCAACCAAATAATTGGGGATATGGGATGCCAGACATTTAGAGAGGTTAAACAGCTGGCGGGGGACAGAGTCGAGTGGAGACGGATTGTTGCATCAAACCAGTCTTAGGACTGTATACTCAATGATGATGATGATGAAAAAATTTTGTTGATACAAAATCTTCTTGTCTCATTTCTTTTATAATAAAGTTGTTACCTTTCAGACACTTTTTAATAATCTTGTAATAATCCTGGGGAACGAACAGTAAATTATTTTTACTTTACCATACAGGGTATGGTCAAGTATTGTAATCGTGCATGAAAAAAGTGGTTTTTTTCCTTCTTTTTTTTCGAAATATCTCAAAAACGGCTTAAACTATTTCGATTAAAAAAAATTGAGCGAAACCATGGCATTTCGCTCTACAAAAAAAGCCTTAATAAGTGAACATCGAAAAAATTATATTTTTCGAGATAATAATTTTTTTGTCAAAATGTCTGTTAGTCTGTGCGTTACCAAATTTTGTCGACGAGCTAGCTCAAAAACTAGTGGTAATATCGAAACCAAATTTCCCACGTAGTTTTGGTCCATTGAGATTAAGAGCTGATTAGATTTTGGTGCATATCGACGAGAAATTAAGGGGGGCGGAGGGGGTTAAAAATTAAAAATCTAGGCCATTTGAGCAAACTCAACCAAATTTTGTATACATAATCAGTGTGACCCCAGAATTCTAAAAATGCAAAATCTAACCGCCCAAAATGGGGGGAGGGGGGTATAGGGTCAAAAAATGAAAATCTTGCCCATTTACCAAACTCAACCAAATTTTGTATACATAATCAGTGGGACCCCAGAAGACTAAACATGCAAAAACTAACCGCCCAAAATGGGTGGGTGGGGGGGGGGGGAGTGTAGAGTCAAATAATGAAAATATATGCCCTTGTACCAAACTCAACCAAATTTTGTATACATAATCAGTGGGCCCACAGTAATTTAAAAATGCAAAAACTAACCCCCCTCCCCTACATGATTATAAATAATTTTATTAAATATTAAATATAAGTGAGGGGCAAGGTTATATGGTAAAGTCAAGTGGATGGCCACATCAGAACACGTCAGCTTATTTTTTCTTATAGAGGAGTTTTTTTTTTATCTTTTATAATACAACTTCTTTTAATGAAAGCTTATAAAATATTAAAAGGAATTTATGACAAACAAAAAAATAAAAATAAATACTTGACTATTGTGGCGATTTATTATTTTCATATATTGTTTAGCATCAGAGAGATCAAAGTAATCTTTTGATTTGGAATATGGAATTTATTTCCTTGAATAAATAATAGATAAAATTGCAAGATTAAATAATCATTAGGCGGATCTTTTTCTAGAGAAGGTTTTTGAATACCAAATTATAAATTGACTTAAAAGTTAATTATTATTTAAGGATTACACTCGTATTTTAAGATAGTTATTTCACAAATGAAAAAATTCAAGAAGTTTTTCAAACTTGGAATAAAGTCATTAAAAGCATAATACACATACTGTTAAAATTTGAAGACGATTTACAACACCAAACATTAAATAATTGCAATTAAAAATGACATTCTTACTTTATCCAATGCGAAGCATGGGTAAAGCATTGTAATCGGTCTCGCGGCAAGCGCGACTTCAAAGGGTCCTCAGGTAAAGTCTACGGAACTCATGGACTCAATTAAGGTCACAAATTATAGTATTCAATTAGATTTAATTTTAGCACGTGAGGGTTTTGCCAAAAATTACATGGGGTCTCGTCGAGAGGCCAAAAAGTGCGATTTTTTCATTTAGTGCGTGCGGATGGATGGATGTATGTTATCGTTTTTTTGGCCCACGATTTTTTCCACACCGTTGCACCAATTGAAATGAAATTGAAAACCTACCATTAGTTTAATAAAATGAAGCGTCTGATTAGTTTTTGGTACATATCGGCCCACAAACATTAGTACTTTATTTCAGTACTTTTTTAGTTTTTTCTAAATATCTCGAAAATGACTTAACCAATTTTGATTAAATTTAATATCCTAATTAAGTACCTTGGGGACCACAAAAAAGGTTAAATAAAATTGTTATTAAAATTATTTTTTAAAGTACTTTATTCTAGAGTAAGATAGTATTTTTTTTTTAATTCTTTAAAATTTATTCATTTGATCGTTTTAATATAGCTCATTTAACCATACTTAAGTAAGAATGGATAGGCTTCTCTCTGTGAAATGCTAAAAATTTGGGAGGAAAGTTTATATTATTAGGAAAGTAACCATAGCATTGGTAAACAACTCAAGCTTGAGTTGTTTGCCATAAAATAATTTAGTCTTTTTGATTTTAAGTCGATTCTTCCACGTTTTCAGTAGAGGTTGCCATTAATAGTCAAAACATCAAAAATGGAATGCAATAAGGTTATTCCTCTAGTATTAGATAAGAATCGATTGTTATTTTTGATTTTAAGTCTATTCCTCCATGTCTTCTGCAATGGTTACCAATAATAAACGAAGCGTCAAAAATCTAATGTAGACTTGTTATTCCCCGAGTATTAAAAATGAGAATCGATCATTATTTTTGAATTAAAGTCAACATGAACTGCAAATTGCAAGTGATATCTGATTAATAACAAAGGAATAAACATATTAATATTTCAAATGAATTTGGATAAAGTTTAGCAACGATCCGTTGCAGTTATTTACATAGGGTAGATAGGGAAAGAGTGGGGATATGATCATTATTTTATTATTTTTCATTGAAGGATTTTTAACATTTTGATGAAAAAGTAATATTTGTTAGAATAATATATTCGGAGTAACTTAAAAAAAAATAGAAATTATTTACCACGTAGTTTTGATAAAAAAAACATATTTGGGCGATTATTTTTAGTGGAGGGGATATAAGCACAATGGCTTAGAAACGATCCGGCAAGTATGTGTGTATCTATATAGAGATTTCGTAGTGTGAGTGAACAGTCACGTTTAAAAAATACCATAAAATTTTAGTTCCGTTCATATTTATAGAGTGGTTATGACGCTAAAACTTTTTGTGTGGATTGTCGCGAAAGAACCCCCTGAACCTTAAATCTTTATAAATTGGAGGAGTTGTGAACATAATTTGTGAGCTGAGATATATTTGTATATTTCGTCGGCTGAGAATTGGAGTAAACTAAGTCCATTTTTTAACTCTTAGGGCCAGATGTATGTCGGTTGGTAAACTCTTTTTAAACGTTAACAAATGGTAAAACCTTAAAATTCACCTTATGACCGGCGGGATGGCCAATCAGATAAAAGTGTCTGTCATCTGATTGGCCATCCCACCGGGCATAAGGTGAATTTTAAGGTTTTACCATTTGTCAACGTTTAAAAAGAGTTTACCAAACGACATTCAACTGACCCTTAATGTACAAGACTTTGTTTTTACAAAATGAAAACTTTTTTTTAATAATACCGTGTGTCATTGATTTATAATTATATTAGAAATAATTTATTAGATTTTTTTTTTATTTTAAAGACCCATCTGCTAGAGCAATAAGTTACATCACTTATAAGTAGAGACCTGATTCCTATCCAATTGCATATTTTGTTTGCCGACACATACGATCCAGGGGATCAATTACACTGCCCAACAATGAAAATGTCTCGGGCTCAAAAATAGCTGATTCTTATGTATTTCCACCTGCTGAATTCAAAAATCACCATAAAAATTACCGATTAGCTCTTGTTTTGGAGATATTATTGGTCAAAACGACGAAAAAGGCTATTTTGACATATTTTCGAGTCCCATTAGATATTAAACAGCAATATTTGAGATCACAATATTGTGGTGAAGTAATAGAAAACGGCTTCCTCTTAGATTTTCAAATTACGCCTTGTTTTTAGCTCAATTAGAAATCGAGTTATAACTAAAAAACTAAAACTACGTGGTTATAGAGGATAATAAACATAAATAAAAACATATGGTCTTACTTTTTTAGTTATAACTCGAGTTCCAATTGAGTTACAAACAATTGGTTATTTGAAAATCAAAGAGGAAGCTGTTTTACGTCAACAAAATAGGGGCCAAGTTTGGTACCAACGGCTTCGCCGACAAAAGAGTTGAAATCTAAGCGGGTAGCAAGTCCCATAGCAGTTGCTTAAATCATAGCTATAGTGATGAACAACGTTCTTCAATTGATTTAAAAGAAAATTTGTTACGTTCTTTGATATTAAATTTATAACTCTGCAAGTTATAATAGTCAATAAATTACGTTTAACGTGATGATATTTAATACAAGCTTAAGATTTATCTAGTTGTTCTTTTTTTATACTACAAACAATTTAGTTTGTTATAAAACTTGCCAAGTTATAAATTTCACCCCTTCATTTCGGACCCCGAAGAAGGGAAAGTTTCGGTTTTTCAATTTCCTCCTTTATTAATGTTCCAAGCTTTATCAGAGTATGCCAAATTTCAGAATTCTAGCTTGATTGTATTTTCACTATATGTTAATTAAGCCTATATTAAATTTCACCCCTTCATTTTAGTTCCTGAAAAAAGGGAAAGTTTCGCTCTTTCGATTTTCCGTAGCCCAAACTCTACCAGTATGCCAAATTTCAGCATTCTAGGATCAGCGGAAGTACTTTAGGTATTTGATATGTTAGTCAGTCAGTGAGTGAGTGAGTCAGTCAGTCAGTGTTAAAAATGGCACTTTTCAGAGCTTAATAACTCAAGAACTATATTAGATTTATTCATGCAATTTGGGATTCTAGGTGTTCTAGTGGGTCTTGTTAGGCATGCAAAATTTCAAGTGTCTAAATCTAATAGTTTTTGAGTAATGGGAGGGTCGAAAGTATCTTGAAATGGTTCGTGTAAATATACACATGGCTGGTGCATCGTCCGAACTTGGCTGACACACTGCCCTGTGTCTAGATAGTGGACGGAAAAAATGATAACATCCATCCATCCACCCTCACGCACTTCCTGAAAAAATGACACTTTTGGCCTCTCGACGAGACCCCATGTAATATTTGGCAAAACCGTCACGTGCTAAAATTCAATCTAATTGAATACTACAATTTGAGACTTTAAATGAGCCCATGGGTTCCGTAGTCTCTACCCGAGGATCCTTTGAAGTCGCGCTTGCCGCGAGACCGATTACAATACTTTCCCCATGCTTCGAATTAGATAAAGTAAAAAATGTTTTGATATAAAACATATTTTTCTACAGAATTCACTCGCATCTTTAAAAGAAAGATGAGGAAGTAATTTCAATATCGTAGAAAGAAGAAAGATAAATTTCAGGTATTGAGTTAAAGTCAAAAGCGCCTAATGAGGTGGGTCTTGAAGGATTGAAGGTTGTAGATATCGGGACAAGGGCGTAGCCAGAGAGGGGCCGATTCCCCTTTTTTCGAAATCCTAAATTTTAATTAGTTGAATAAATAAATAATTTTAATTTATTTATTACTTTTTATTTCCAGAAGCAGATTTTGAGGATTTTCACATTCTATATTCAGGTAAATATGTCATCTGGCATGACTTGTACACCAGATGAAATTAACTTACTACATTTGGATAACAATATAATGTTACGTTGGGGGGAGGGGCGATATAATAAGCAAGATCTTGTGAATACTAGACAAAGAAACTTATTATTACTTAAGGACGTTCCCTAATAAATCAATTTTCTTGAAATCCATTTAAAACTTTAAATACACATATTTATAAGTGTCCTTTATACGTAGAAATTTTTTTCAATAGTCCTTGCAGCACTAAATTTGTAAATATTGATCATTGAAATTTGCATATTTAACACGCCAACCCTATCCCGATTGATGTTAAAGCGACTGTTTCATTAAATAACAATCGTAATTTTCTTGAAAAACTGAGAATCATTAACTGAAGATACCATATAACAAATATTTTTCTGTTAAAATAATTGTATCAAACGGTATTCGTTTTGTATGAAAAAATGTTAAAAGTCAGGTACTTTTAATGGTTTTCATTTTTTCTCTCATGGCATGACAAGTGAGAGATGGCGACTTGGCACCGTCGCACTAAAATCACTTAATTTTTCCTTATCTAAAAAACTTCTGCAGCTGGTGCATTTGAGATTTTTAGCTAATTCTCTCAACTTAACTATATTGTTCTCATCTGGAATTTCGCATTGAGCTGTTTCATGAAGTGTTTTTTTTATTCTTTGTCTTTTAGCGTCCGTAAGAATTCAATGTTGCCAGATCTGAGAAACGACGCATTTAAAATATGTTTGCCTTTCTGCTCATGTGAGAGTAGAGGAAAGAGCGAACTGCATCTGAGCTATATTAGGAAACGTCCTAAAAACATAAAAAAACTTAATAAACTTGAAAACTTGTTAACACTTTGAACTGGTTATTATTTAAGAACATATTAAACTTGAAAATTGTTGTTACATGTTACTAACTTAAAAGCGGTGGGTGAGGGGGGGGGTTACTATAACTTAAAAAAACTTAATGTTAACTTGTGATTTGCCGATCGTGTACATATTGCTGCTGGGATAGATTTATCAAAAAATATCTATCCCAAGCCCAAAGAGATTTACGAAGGTGGAAAAGGAGTAAGGTTTAATTGATTGAACCGATAGAAATTATGTTAAATTTATTTATTGGGAAAAGAACACAAATACTGTAATTTGAAGACCTCATTTTGAAATTAATGATTAACTAATGACTTAATAATAATTAATAATTTCTCTTTCTGACTTTTTAACAGATTTTATAGATCTCATCAACAAGTTTGGATATAAAAAACTAAAGAGTATTCTGAAAAAAAGAATTGAACCTTAGAATAAAAAATATTGTATTAAAAGATCATCCAATTATTTTTCATGATTCTCAGGTAATTAATATTATTATTATTACTTTGCAGTTAGAGAACTACACTACAATCTATCAGATTCTGCAATATATGCCAGGAAGAGGGGGAGGGGGGTCAAATCTCCGTAAACTTTTTTAAATAGAGCAAACTTATAATCCAGAAGTAAAAAATTTTACTTATTTTTTATCATCTTTTAAATAAGCCGTTTATTTTGAAAGTGACCTAACCCCAATTTTGAAAAAAATGAGTTAAGGTAGTTGTTCCGCCAAATGCGTTTTCGTAGGATTTTTCTGAAATTTAGATATATTATTATTGAAATACTTGTGCATCGATTGGTGGCAAAACGAAATTGATGAACAATACAGTTCCGGAGATATTTAATTTCAAAAATCGATTTTTTCGGGCTCTTTAGCATTGCACTATACGGGATATCGGAAAGTTTACATACATATTTAATTATAATTAAGAAACCCTTGGTACAATTTTTATAAAAAACTAAACCAACATTAAACAATAACCAATACATATTTTAAGACAAGTTCATTCATAGTTACAACACAGTTTCTGAGATAATAAGGAATAAATAATGAAAAATGCATATAAAAAAATTCTCACTAAAAACATTTTGGCAACAGCGCATTTGTTAAACCAGCGAAAGAGGGAGTAAAAGCAGAAAGCGCGCGTGCGCTAGATTTTTTGAAAATTATAATTTTCATAAGATGTAACGTAGGCGTTGATTACATTTGTTAAAAAATAACAAAACTATATTTATAGAAATTTTTGAAAATATTATTATTTTTATTATTATTAGTTCACTCTTTAAAGTATATAAGTTTAATTTTTTTTCTGGATAAGGGTATAGTTAATCATTTTTTACTTTACCATACAGGGTGTATGGTCAAGTATTGTGATCGTGCATGAAATAAGCGTTTTTTTCTTCTTTTTTTCGAAATAATAATTGTTTTCTCAAAATGTCTGCTAGTCTGTTAGTTAGTCTGTGCGTTACCAAATTTTTGTGGACGAGTTAGCTGAAAAACTAGTGTGAATATCGAAACCAAATTTCACACCTAGTTTTGGTCCATTGTCATTAAGAGCTGGTTAGATTTTGGTGCATGTCGACCCAAAATTAAGGGGGGGGGGGGGTTAAAATTTAAAATTATAATCTTTTCAAACTAAAAAAAAAAACAAGAAAAATGAAATATACAATAAAATAAACCTATAATAATGAAAATATTTTTTTCTGGGGCCAAAATTAATGGTGGGGGGGGGGGCGAAATCTAGGCCATTTTAGCAAAATCAACCAAATTTTATACACATAATCAGCGGACCCCCTAGAAGTCTAAAAATACAAAAACTAACCACCCAAAATTTTTTTTTTTGAGGGGGGGGGGAATTAAAATCTTGGTCCTTGTATCAAACTCAACCAAATTTTGTATACCTCCAATTGCATGCATTTTTCTAATCATGAGGAATTGTTATCATGAAAATCTAATTTTAGCTTAAATAACAATTTAAATCAAATAAACAAAAAATAATAACATGTTCTTGATATAAAAATAATTTTATTTTGAAAACATTTAATATTTATATCACATTCAGTACCTATATATCTTTGAAATATAGCCAAAACATAAAAAATTAATGCTAGAGATATATAAAAATAATTTTCTTTTGAAAACATTTAATATTTATATCACATTCAGTACCTATATATCTTTGAAATATAGCCAAAACATAAAAAAATTAATGCTAGAGATATATAAAAATAATTTTCTTTTGAAAACATAATATTTATATTACATTCAGTATATATCTTTGAAAGATAGTTAAAAACATTAAAAAATTTATACTAGATATGAAGTCCAACCTAGAAAACAATTCTTTGTGGACAATCTTAAGTTTAGAGAATGTTTATCAATTTTTACCTATATAAATTTATATCTTTATCTCATTATATGAGGTTATATTTTATAAATAAACACCCGTTTCCACGTTTGCTCCAACCCATGTCATAAGAAACAATTATGTTAATAATGTTTCCTAGAGCAGCATCAAATTTAAAAAATTTCAATTTGAAATTTTCTAAAGGCTCTGATGAAGTTGAAGTAGAAGCAAGTGACGCTGAATTTGATGAGATATAGACAGGATGTAAAGATGTTGAAGATAGGTCAACTTTGAGAGCAGCTTTTAAAGAAATATACTCATCATAAATTTCTTGAGAAATTTCGCCTGGCCTAATGAAAGAAAAAAATTATATTATTTTTTATTTTAAATAAAATTATTGTTTTATTAATTTATTATAAATAATCGATGAATTAACAAAATATTTATAATTGTCAATTTTAAAAATAATATCTTACAGAGCTTCACATAATTTCTCCACGTTTTCTACTACTAATCGACGTTCTTCTTCTGCAGCTCGTTTGCAACTGTCTTTGGCAGTGTCTTCTATAATATACCCAACCTCTCGTTCATATCTTTTAAATAATGATGATGAAATAGCTGGTATATCCAAGCAAGCCAGAATTTTGCTCACGCACGAATATCCAACTCCAGAGTGTATAGCTCCTAAAATCAGATTTAAAAATTTGTAAATCTAGTTCAATATTTTCATTATAAGACTTTATTATTATTTTTATTGAATCTGCATATTAAATATATATATTATATATATCAGGGGCGCAACCAGGATTTTGGAGTATATAAATTTAGCAGCCAGAAACCGTCGTAAACTCATACACCTAACTCTTATTTGGGATGCCAAACGTCGATTCAAATTATTTCCAGGTTATGCATATTTACCTATTGGCCAGCAGAAGTCTAATTTTCTTGGGCTATTAAATTTATCAAATAGTTTTTTTATTTTCATTTGTAAATTTGTTAATTTTTGCTTTTAGGTACTTTCATTTTTTCCTTGACTCCGGGGGGCTTCAGCCCCCTTATCCCCCCCCCCCTCGTGGTTGTACCACTGATATATATATATAATAATAATTAATTTTACTGCTATCAATAATTTTGTATTAAAAAAATTAAACTTACCTAGTGCAATTTTGGTATTTACGTCACTACATTTCACACCATCTTTAGATGTATGTTTCTTTCCAGTACTGACATGAGTTAATGTATAGCAATCTTGACATTTTATTGAAAAAATAGAATTCAAACCTAATCGCCTTTCATCAACAATATTTTTTAATAAAATATCTTTCTGACAGTGACAACAGGTTAGGTTATTCGCCAACTCGCCCACTTCAATTATTCAGGTACCTACATTAGCACTCTTAGTACACATTTTTTTTCGTTTTTTTCCTCATTCATTACCGCAACAGCTTTTAATCGTTTATTTAGAACTTTTTGATTAATAAATCGACTTTTAAAATGTATTTTATCATTCATTTTATCTGTCATTTTAATGTCATGTATAAAAATATTCAATCTCTTTCAATGTTGCCAAATTTCTCAAACGAGCACGGGATTGGCTAGATTTGGTATAAAAACAGCAAAAAGTGTTGGCCTTATGAACTATGAATCCTTATTGACTGTTCTATATACTTGAGCATTAACTTTTTGCTGGTATTGTCGCGAAACAACTACCTTAATGACAGATTTAGTTAGACATAGGGTTGGAACACACTTGGCGTTTTTTACAGATCGGATTTTTTACCGATGCCGCCGTGCCAGTAGAGACGCATAGGATGGTATTGCCACTTACACATTGGGCGGTAAAATAAACGATCGGATTATTTAACGTCGACGACAGCGATGCAGCCGACCACTGCCACTACTTTCGTTGTTTTTTTTACCGACAACTACATTCGTCGGTTAGCCGCTTAAATGGTGGCCTACATGAGTAAATGCACGTTTACACACTCGGCGTCCAGTCTACTGATGACCTCTGAAGTTGAAAATTGAGAGTGGTGTATAGTTAATTATTTTATTTGCAATCGTAAATTTACTAGCAAAGAATCAAAATTTCAAAAACAAACCAAAAACATCGTACATTACACATAAAGATAAACAAGACACCGAAGTAAAATTAATAAAAGTAAATTAACAAATCATTCATATTATATTAAATTAATTTAAGACTATTAAGGTCAATTAAATAGCATTATAACTAATAATTAATAGTCATTAAAAATTAATTTTCAAGATCATTTTATTTATACATATTACATTTTTAAAGTTTCAATAACATAGTACCTGTTATATGCATAATTATACCAATCAATATTTATTTTTTATGCTAAACAGTGTCATATCGGAAAGAATGTTTACCGTCCAGTGTGTAAACGCTAGAGCGGCAGTGGCAAAAAATCCGATGGGTAAAAAACGCCAAGTGTGTTCCAGCCCATAGATGTCTTCTTTTCAAATTTATAATATCATATTTTACTTATGGAAAGTGGTGTAGGTTTTAGGTGAAACATGATGTTAATTAATAGAGTAAAGGGTGTGTAGTTTCACAGTGAATGAAGTGAATGATGATGGACTAATAATCCGAAATATATTGAGTTTGTATAAACCCCTTTGTGTTTTATTTCATTCACTGTGAAACTACACACCCTTTACTCTATTAATTATAATATCATAGCCAAAGGAGTACAATATCATCATGAATTCTTCAAAATAAATACATCAAAAATATATATAAATATATGTATTTATCTATATATATAAAATCCTTTGTGTGTATGTACGCGATCGACCCACGCCTAAACCACTGAACGTATCGAAACCATATTCACACCATATATTTGCTTAGTGCTCGCGATGGTTTATCTAAATTTTGAGCCAAATCGGTTTGATTTGATTTTTTATTTTTTTATTTAATTGATTGACAGATAATATCTATAGAAATAGAGCTTCTAAAATGGCCAAGCAAACAATACATTATCCCTGCCCTGAAAGGTCAGGTCTTAAACAATGAAACCCCTCTTAACAAAAGAAAGGGGAATACAGGTAGTCAGGTCAAAATTTCAGAAACTTTTTTTTTTATTTATCTATCTATATATATAAAATCCTTTGGGTGTATGAACGCGATCGACCCACGCCTAAACCACTGAACGTATCGAAACCATATTCACACCATATGTTTGCTTAGTGCTTGGGGATGGTTTACCTAAATTTTGAGCCAAATCGGTTTGATTTTATTTTTTATTTTT
This sequence comes from Forficula auricularia, assembly GCA_024734495.1. Classification (NCBI taxonomy): domain Eukaryota; kingdom Metazoa; phylum Arthropoda; class Insecta; order Dermaptera; family Forficulidae; genus Forficula; species Forficula auricularia. Next base: position 364,262 of record JALMQS010000621.1, read on the forward strand.
ATATTTAATTGATTGACAGATAAGATCTATAGAAATAGAGCCTCTAAAAGGGCCAAGCAAACAATACATTATCCCTGCCCTGAAAGGTCAGGTCTTAAACAATGAAACCCCTCTTAACAAAAGAAAGGGGTATACAGGTAGTCAGGTCAAAATTTCAGAAACTTTTTTTTTTTTAAGATAATAAAATCTATTTTGAATACAGACATAATTTGTTAATTTAATTTTTATATATATATATATAATCCTTAGTATGTATGTGCGTGATCGACCCATGCCTAAACCACTGAACGTATCGAAACCATAATCACACCATATGTTTGTTTAGTGCTCCAGATGGTTTATCTAAATTTTGGGCCAAATCGGTTTGATTTGATTTCACACGATTTTACATAATTAAATTAATTATTCTCAGGTAGAATGCCAATTGGGGTTTTAAAAAAGGTTTATCTTTTTCTTTTGTACCCAGGCAGACAATGGGTGTGGGTTAATTCATTGTTCTCAAAGGCCTTGAAGAAGTATTATGATTATATTATAGATATATTTTGTTTTCCCTAAACTTTAGAATTAAACTGTTTCACAGAAATACACCATTCTCTCTTAAGTAAAAAGAAAAATTTATATTTTTAAATGTGATTATTTTATTGTTATTAGTTGGCTAACCTGAGCCTGTCGGAAAGAAACATTCCAAATCTTAATCAATGTTTCTTATTATAAATACATTTCCCAGTATCTCAGTGCATTACATACAACGAATCATGGTGCATGCCTAGCATTACGATTGTTAGAAGAAGATTGCATTGGGATACAACTCTTGCCGATGCTGCTCTCGGTTCATCGCCACATCAAATACGATGTTTGTTTGCCATTTTATTGACAACGTGTTTTCCAACTAACCCGCCTAAATTATGGGGAAAATATAAGGCTTCAATGAGTGAAGATGTATTACATGCTCTACGTAGAATTCGAGGAGATCCAGATATAAATTTCTCGCCAGAAATATATAATGAATCTTTGATTAAGTTGGAAGATTTATGCATGATCATTTCGAATCAACCACTAATTAAATTAGGGATGCCATCAGTTAATCGGCCAGTAAGTGATTTATTTAATCGCGATATGCAACGTGAACAATCGTACAATGTTGATGGTTTAAATGCATATGTTCAAGCAAATGAACCAAAATTGTTACCAGAACAAAAATTACTTTATGATAAAATTATGCATGCAGTCGCTGCTCAAGAAGATGGTTTCTTTTTTTGGATGCACCAGGTGGAACAGGGAAACATTTTTAATTTCGCTCATATTGGCACAAATGACATCATCTGGAATTGCTGCCACTTTATTAGACGGAGGAAAAACAGCACATTCAACACTAAAATTATTATTGAACATTCAAACAAATGAAAATGCTGTATGTAACATTAAAAAGAATTTTTGGAACTGTACATAAATCAAAATTCATTCATGTATAAGAAAATATTAGAAAGAGTAAATCTATGCTTCGTCGTTGAATTATTTAACCTATAATCTTCAAACTAACGTAAGAGAGAAAAAAGAGAATGAAATGAAAAGAGAGAGAGGAATACTAGAAGTTTCACTTCCGTCGTGCGTAAGCTTGACACACTCAGAATTTTTTATTTTGCTTTCGCAATGAGTTAGATTATTTCTTGAAGCTGATTTTTAATTAATAAAATACGAGTATATTTAATTAAAATACAGTTGAACAAAATTATATTGCAAACAAACTTTTGGCCGTCTCGAGACGCTGCCCGCCAGGGCCACCCGCCCGGAGGGCCAAGGTGCAGATGGCGTGCCGGAGGCACGCCTGACGCAGCTTGTAAAAATATAAATACAAATATCGAAATATCTCAAAATAACAAATAAATAATGGACTTAGGCCACTTTCAAAATAAACGGCTCATATATTGCGAATTTGTTTTCTTCTGTTATTTTTTATTAATAAAAATATTTTTTATAAAAAAAATAAAACCGACTTCAAAAAAATTAAATGCAACAAATAAAATAATATGAACTCAAAAATAAAATAAAATGCACTAAAAGGAATAAAATAATTATCTAATTTAGTTACAACTAAACGATGAAATATTTACATGAAATCACTTTTTGAAGTCGGTGCGAAACATATCCATTTTATGAATCAAACTCGACGGATTTTACTTATTACGATTGGCGGATACGCTCGCTTATATAGTTTGTTTAGAACCGACTTCAAAAAGTGATTTCATGTAAATATTTCATCGTTTAGTTTAACTTAATTAGATAATTATTTCATTCCTTTTAGTGCATTTTATTTTTTTGAGTTCTCATTATTTTATTTGTTGCATTTAATTTTTTTGAAGTCGGTTTTATTTTTTTTTTTATAAAAATTATTTTTATTTTTCTCTTTTTAGTGATGTTATTAATAGTGACTTAATATAATACCTTGTTTGCATCTCGTAAGAGAAAGCGTCGGGAAAATGAATCAGAAAATGATAATAAAATATAGAAATTCTCTAGAAACGTTTGTGGGTTTTAAATGAACGTTTTAAGATTGATTTTTTATAAAAGATTTTATTTATTATAATTTCGATTATTTGCTCATACGAATTGGAAATTTACGTTAATTCTTCATTGATCATACCATCAGAATTTGACCAAATTAATATGGGATCACCCCTAAGATACCCTCTTTCCAATATAAAAAGAATCATCGAAATCGGTTCATAAACAAAGAAGTTATGCTTGAACAAACATATGCAAAAATGGTCCAATACCAATGAAAAAAAAACTGGACCAATCGGAAACTAGACTGAACCCATTACAAAAAAAAATAATCAAAATCGGTTCACAATTGGCGAAGATATCAGGTAACATAGACACAAAAAAATTCAGTCGAATTGAGAACCTCCTCCTTTTTTGAAGTCGGTTAATAAAAATTAAATTTTATTCATTAGCTAAATATGAAATATAGGAAGTGTAATTATTCAGAAAATTTACTAGTTGAGGGCGAATTGAGTGTAAAACTATTTTATAATCCTCTATTACCTAGTTGGATATACCTAGTCGTTGTCTATGATTCAATCCTGGAATCAAACCCCCGGCTCAATGGAAATATTTAACTGGCTATAATCTGATTCCTACACTAGTTAACTACATACACTTCGCAGACACAGACAAAAACATTTGCAATTGTGACTACTGGCATGAGCATTTTAGTAGTTCCCCAGGTAATAAATAAATTAAAAAAAAAAATAATATTTATGTAGTTTTAATTTGGATTTTTATATATATTTCTCTCAAATTCTAAGAATTCTAATACAGTCGACTCTCGATAATTCGAACCTCGATAATTCGAATTTTTCCATAATTCGAACTATTCAGCTGTTAACTTCGGTAAATCGAAAAAAATGCTGTGTTTTTTGATACGCTCGATAACTCGAAATCGTTTTCGTAACAAGAGAACGTTTCTATTATTCGAACTAGGCCACGTTCCCTCTTTATAATTCGATTTTTTTTTTAATTAGATATGTTATTATTAGAGACCGGATTCCTATGCAATTGCATATTTTGTTTGCCGCCACATACGACCCAGGGGATCAATTATCTATCCGAATCATGCATCTAGGATACTATAGGTTAAATTTTATACTGCATATTTTTGAATATTTGACTAATATTGCATAAAATTGCATATTTTAAGGATTTTTTTGTTAAATATTGCCTATTTCGCACCAAATACAGATTTTTTAAAAGTAAATTTTGGGAAAAAAGAATGAAAAAAATAAAGAAATATATATATATATGGTATATAAAGTTACTTCAAATTTTCCCCCATCACATCTGAGGATGTGGAGCGATCCTTTTCATCGTATAAATCAATTTTAAGTGACCGTAGACATAATAACCTGAAGATAATTTAGAAAAATACTATGAAAGATATTAATTTGACGATGGTAATAGATTCAATTTACTAGAAAATCATAAGATGGTGTCATCTATTATATCCGATGGAATGGAATATTTTTAATTATATGTCAGAGGGGTTGTTTTTCACCCCCTCGGGAATCGAACTTTTACGCGTTTGCATATGTCGGAGAGGTTCGTATCCCGCAGGTGAGCCAGGTGGCCCGGATTGCTGTTACTGGCACTCGGGTTCAGAGGGTGAAAAACAACCCCTCTGACATATAATTAAAAATATTCCATTCCATCGGATATAATAGATGACACCATCTTATGATTTTCTAGAAAAATACTTGTAAACATAAATTATTAACCCCCCCCCCCCCGTATTTTTTCGATCACATTCTTTGAAACATTATTATATTTATTATGTTGATTTTATTCAAGAGCACCTATTATTTCTTTGAGTTTAAAGATTTTTTAATATATTAAATATAATGAGAATTTTTTTACTCAATAAAAGTACATATTTGACACTTGGTGTCAATAGCTTACTTTATCATTTTATTTTATTCCTTCCATAGCACTCTTTCAAATATATAGTCATTTTGTCTTCAATTTGAATTTTTTAGTGCATAAAAAAATTTATTTTGCCAATTTTTACTGCATATATTTGCATATTTCAACGTATTCTGCATATTACTTGCATATTTCAGCCTTTTTAACTGCATATTTTATGGCATATTTTGGCAGTTTTTACTGCATAAAAATCCGGTCTCTAGTTATTATCTATTGCAATGTTAATACATAGGTATGTAATTTTGTTTGTTCTTTTTTGTCGTTTTCATTATTTTTACTTTTTTACTTGAGGCTATATTACAATTTATGTAAGCTCATACATATTTTCAAAAATATGCTAATTGCTAATTCGAAGTCTCGATAATCTTGTAGTCCCTTGGATTTTTAACCGACTTCAAAAAAGGAGGAGGTTTTTTGTGTATCTATGTTACCTGATATCTTCGCCAATTGTGAACCGATTTTGATGATTTTATTTGCATTGGGTTCAGTATAGTTTCCGTTTTTTTTTTCATTGGTAGTGGACCTTTTTTTGTTATGTTTGTTCAGAGTTCTTTGTTTATGAACCGATTTTAATGATTCTTTCTGCGTTTGGATCAGTATAGCTCCAATATAGTCAAGATACCTAACTATTTATTTATTTATATATTTTATGTATGTTGAGCGAGAACTTTTTGCCACGTGGACCGATTTCGATGATTCTCTTTTTATTGGAAAGGGGTACCTTAGGGGTGGTCCCATATTAATTTGGTCAAGTTCTGATGATATGATCAATCACGAAATAACGTAAATCTCCAATTCTTATGACCAAATAATCAAAATTATAATAAATAAAATCTTATAAAAAAAATCTTAAAACATTCATTTAAAACCCGCAAACGTTTCGAGAGAATTTCTATATTTATGAATTGAATTTTATTATCATTTTCTGATTCATTCGCCCGACGTTTTCTCTTACGAGATGCATGCAAGGTATTATATTAAGTCACTATTAATAACATCACTAAAAAGAGAAAAATAAAAATAATTTTTATAAAAATAAATAAAACCGACTTCAAAAAAATTAAATGCAACAAATAAAATAATAATAACTTAAAAATAAAATAAAATACACTAAAAGGTATAAAATAATTATCTAATTTAGTTACAACTAAACGACGAAATATTAACATGAAATCACTTTTTGAAGTCGGTGCCAAACAAACTATATAAGCGAGCTTACCCGCCAAACGTACTAAGGGCCGGTTGTATGTCGCAAAGTAAATACTTTTTACCACTAACAAACGGTAGACACTTTCATTGCCTGTCATCTGATTGGCCATCCCAGTGGCTCCATTTACCATCTACCGTTTGTTAGTGGTAAAAAGCATTTACTTTGCGACATACAACCGGCCCTAAGTAAGATCCATCGAGTTCAATTCATAAAATGGATATTTTTGGCACCGTCTTCAAAAAGTGATTTCATGTTAATATTTCGTCGTTTAGTTGTAACTAAATAAGATAATTATTTTATACTTTTAAGTGCATTTAATATGATTTTTGAGTTCTTATTATTTTATTTATTACGTTTAATTTTTGTGAAGTCGGTTTTTTTTTTGAATTATCGAGAGTCGACTGTAGGTATATTATTATTTCAGTAAATAAATAAATATCGAGAGGTGGGATTCAACAAAAAATTGAATTACCGTCCACTCAAAGTGCTTATATAAATAATATCTTTAGCAATTACATTTTTATTTATTTATTTATTTATTTTTTTATTTTTAGATTCTTAATCTTTTTCCTGTAGAGTGGCTGGTTTTGGATATAGATTTAAAAGGAATCAGAAAAAAAATTATCAAATAATGAAAGGTGAATCAAATTTAATACCTATATAGTTAATAAATGAAATTTAAATTATTTATTTTTTCAGAAGTGTACATGTACAGTTGTAAAAATGATATTAAATTCCACAATGATGTAAGTATTTTTTGGGTATTATTTTGATTAAATGAAAAATCCTTTTCATGCTTTTTGAAAATTTGATAAAATTCGTGACATTTTGGCTTCTAATTTTCAAAGTACTTTCAAATGATTAAAATTAGTGGCGTAATTAGTTTTAAACACTGGTATACCTTACTTAAGGTCCATTTAATCAATTGATTTCTCATTTAAAAAGTAATAAAAATTATTTTTAGTTTTTTCGACATGTAAAGTGTAACTTACTAGGTCTCGCAAAAACCAATTAGCTTTATTTACTAACTCTTTCTCAGGTAATTAGGAATTTTAAATTTCTGGCAAATTTTAAAGCAGGGGTCTTCAACGTTTTACAAATCAAGGGCCAAAATTTTTTTTTCTGAACAGCGGGCCGGATCCAGACCTCTGATTTGGGGGGGGGGGGGGGGTCGCCGGTATATGAGATATACTTTTGATCTCGGAAGTGTTTCGCGATCGAATTGTCCAAGCGGGGGGGGGGGGGGTCAAAGACGTCCCCCCCCCCCCCCACACATAGAACTTTATTTTCTTCAATATTAAAATTTAATGTTATAAAAATAAAAAAATAAAAAATTCTAAAAATTATTTTTTTGTATTCGTTATTGAGAGTGCTGTTGGCGGGCCGCAGAAAACATCGGCGGGCCGCGGGTTGAAGACCCTTGTTTTAAAGGCTCTAAATGTATATGCTTTTACCAACTCTAATTTGAATCAATGTACCTCTAGGCTAAGGATATGAGAAAATATATTGGAAATGGTGTAAAAAGTTTAAAAAAAAATTCAATTTTGCTTATTTACTAAATCAATATTAAAATTATTACTCATCATGTAAAACATTTTCATTCTAAGACTACTTGTCTAGCCAGATTGAAATAAAACATTTACATATATTAAATGGTTTCCTGAATTAGATATCAAAATGATTCTTATAGCAAGTTGGGATAACCTGATTCAATTCAACGTGCCTATACGTTTATCTCAAGGGTATAAAAAACGACTTATAAAAAAAAGTTTAAAAAACAAATGAAACGTAAAAGTTACAAGGTTGGCATGGAATAGAGCAGACGTTCCCAACCTTTTTAAAGTACCGTACCTGTACATTGTAAACAATTTGATGACGTACAGGTAGACCAAAAATTTTATCTTATTTAGTTACAACTAAACGACGAAATATTAACATGAAATTACTTTTTGAAGTCGGTGCCAAAACAAACTATACCTATAAGCGAGCATACCCTCCAAACGTACTAAGTAAGATCCGTCGAGTGCGATTCATAAAAGGTATATGTTTGGCACCAACTTCAAAAGTAATTTCATGTTAATATTTCGTCGTTTAGTTGTAACTAAATAAGATAATATAATAATAAAACTAAAGATACGAGGTAGGTTTCACAAAAAAGAAATAAAACAAAATTGAGTTTTGAGTTCGATATATTTCGGGGGTTAGCCCATCATCAGGAGTCTAAGAAAACTGATTACATATTGGAAAAATAGTTTTACAAGTAAGAATTTTTAAAATTTTTTTAAAAAATGTATATGGTGGGGGGAATGTAGGGGAAGAGGGGGGTAGTTGTTGTTCTAAGGATTAATATTTTCTATTGAGATTAGAGCTGGGTGAAATATATCGAACTCAAAACTCAATTTTGTTTTATTTCTTTTTTGTGAAACCTACCTCGTATCTTAGTTTTATTATTATATTAAAATGTTTCACCTAGAACCAACACCGAACTCCTTAAAAGTTATAAATAAGATAATAATTATTTTATACCTTTTAGTGTATTTTATTTGTTGCATTTAATTTTTTGAAGTCGTTTATTTTTTTCTTAAAAATTATTTTATTTTTCTCTTTTTTAGTGATGTTATTAATAGTGATCATATCATCAGAACTTGATCAAATTAATATGGCACCATCCCCAAGACACCCCCTATCGGATAAAAAAAGAACCATCGAAATCGGTTCATAAACAAAGAGGTTAGGTCTAAACAAACCTAATAAAAAAGGTCTAATACCTATCAAAAAAATACGAAAAAAAAATGGGACCAATCGGAAGCTAGACTGGACCCAATGCAAAAAAATTTTCAAAATCGGTTGAGAATTGGCGGAGATATGAGGTAACATAGGCACAAAAAAAAAAAAAAAAAAAAAAAAAATTCAATCGAATAGAGAACCTCCTCCTTTTTGAAGTCGGTTAAAAATGGGGAATAAAATGCAATGGAGAACATTTATAATAAAGACAAGTAGCTTGGGATATATTTTTATTGCTCAACATATACATAAAATATGTATAATAATCACTTTAAAAAAATATATAATTAGTGAAAAGGTTGGGCGTGTTTATTATTAACTAAAGAAGTAATATCGGGCTCAATGTTTGTCAGTTTAAGGCGAGGATCCGATTCAATGTCCAGCAAAGCTCTATATTTGGTTTTCATCGCAGTCATTGCAGAAAATCCTTTTTCACATAAATATGTGGTCGCAAAAGGCATTAAAAATTTTACTGCTTAGCAAGAAACTTCTGGGTATTCTTTACGAATAAATAGCCTAAAAGTGAATAGGTTGGAATAGGTGAAAGCTTAATTTCAATCCACTGTCACTGCTAAGGTCTATAAAAGACTATTTTGCAATCACATCGTTTTAAGATTTCGTTAACCGACTTTAAAAAAGGAGGAGGTTCTCAATTCGACTGATTTTTTTTTTTTTGTGTCTATGTTGCCTCATATCTTCTCCAATTGTGAACCGATTTTGATGATTTTTTTGCATTGGGTTCAGTCTAGTTTCCGATTGGTCCCGTTTTTTTCATTGCGATTGGACCTTTTTTGATATGTTTGTTCAGGCATAACTTCTTTGTTTATGAAGCGATTTTAATGATTTTTTTTTGGAAAAAGGGCACTTGGGGGTGGTCCGTTATTAATTTGGTCAAGTTCTGAAGATATGATCAATGACGAAATAACGCAAATCTCCAATTCTTATGACCAAATAATCAAAATATATAATAAATAAAATCTTTTATAAAAAAAATCTTAAAACATTCATTTAAAACCCGCAAACGTTTCGAGAGAATTTCTATATTTATGAATTGAATTTTATTATCATTTTCTGATTCATTCGCCCGACGCTTTCTCTTACGAGATGCATGCAAGGTATTATATTAAGTCACTATTAATAACATCACTAAAAAGAGAAAAATAAAAATAATTTTTATAAAAAAAAATAAAACCGACTTCAAAAAAATTAAATGCAACAAATAAAATCAAATCAAAATAAAATACAAATCTGACACCATTGTAAGAGATTGAATATTTTTTATATTAAAATGACAGATAAAATACATTTTAAAGGTCGATTTATTTCTATAAAAATAGTTTTATTTTTTAACAAATGTAATCAACGCCTATTACACCTTATGAAAATTATAATTTTGAAAAAATCTAGCGCATGCGCGCTTTATACATCCCTAGTAGCACAATGTTTCAAACTATATAGTAACTACATAGTACCTATATAGATTTCGAGAATCTATATAGTTACTATATAGTTTGATTTTATACCAGAGATCTTTCGCTGGTTAAATAAATGCGCTGTTGCTAAATTGTTTTTATTGTAAATTTTTATTTATACATTTTTCATTATTTATTCATTATTATCTCAGAAACTGTATTGTAACTATGAACCAAAATTGTCTTAAAATATGTATTAGTTATTGTTTAATGTTGGTTTAGTTCTTTATAAAAATGGTAAGAAGAGTTTTTTAATTATAATTAAATATGTATGCAAATTTTCCCATATCCCGTATAGTGCAATGTATAAGAGTCTGAAAAACTCTATTTTTGAAATTTAATATTTCCGGAACTATATTGTTCATAAATTTCGTTTTGCCACCAATCGATGCAGAAGTATTTAAATAATAATCTGTCTAAATTTCAAAAAAATCCTAAGAAAACCACATTTGCCGAAAATTAAATAAATATATTTTATTTTCGTCTATAGGGCTAAACTGATTGCCCTGAAAGCAAGTTTGGAACTCGGGTTCGAATCTCATAGCCCCATCCCATGAAATTTCGGGCCCGGAGCCCAAAATCTGAAGCGGGCCCCTTATTATGGATTAAGTATGTGTTTTTTATGAAGTGGAAAAGTTGGTCAGAATGGGTTTTATTTCGCCAATCGCTGTGATATTGTGCTGTTATTTTAATGAAATAGTGAAAAAAAATATACCTAGGTGGTGCCTGAATAATGTCCTAAAAATAAAAAATAAACTAAACTACAATCCCATGCATTTTTACTTTCCAATGATACTAAGGGTAAACGCGTAACCTACTTATAAATGAAAGCGGAATTAAAAAAAAATAATAATCTTAAACATTATTTTTTTTCTTTCTTTGGCCTCAGTGGACACCATTTTTCTAACATACCCCCATAAAAAAAAATGGCATGGCCGGGTTCGGGACCCACGGGTGCACCTGGACCTCCCCTTGCTATGCTTGCTATGATCGTTGAAGGGGCATCCCATCTGAAATAAATAAAACATATTCTCGGTTTTGAAATTCGTAAAATTTTATTTTTATTTTATTCAACGTTTAATATATTAAGTAAAGAAAATTTTGAAAATTTCTTTAGAAACTTTTTTAAACTTTATTTAAAATGTTTCACCAAGAACACACAATTTAATAAATTATTATTTTGTATTTCAGGTTAGAAGAAATAGAGCTTTTGAAATATGGAAGGGAATTATGTAAGTGAAATTCCGAGTTAAGATTGAAGCTAGTAACACACGAGCGATAAAATATCGTCTGTCGCAGCGACATTTTACCACAGTGGCTTCTCCCATTCAGAACACACAGAGACCGATATTTTTACCGTTTCCCCGCCAAGATCAAGCACTTTATTGGAATATTATAAAAACATAAAAAATGAGTATTACTGTAGGGGGGGGGGTTTCACTTTTAATTGGCTCGTAGGGGTCAAATAACACACGTATTTATTATTAAAAGTATTTATTTACAAAAAGGGGGTTTACATATTTTGTCTAGGGGTAAATCATCTTAAAACATCTTAAAACATCGTTAATTAATATATCGTAATGGGTTACTTAAATCAACAACCATCTTTAAGCAACTCCCGTTTTCAACTGGCCACTGCCGTTGTCAATGTCAACTGACTCCCAGACTCCCAGTTGCAACTCACATTCACACATGCATATGAGTGGTGGGGGGATGCACTGTCAGTCGGCAACCCATCAAAACAAGTTGTCATAATAATATTTATTACAGAATGCTTTTAGCCTAAAAGTGTCGGCGATCTATACAGTGCCTGGAACCCAGAAGATATGGCCTTTAGAAAGGACAACGGGCCTTAATCCCTTGACTGGGCACGTGCTAACCATATGCTCTTAATAAAATAGAAATTATACAATTCATTAAAATAATTTCCCACATTACTTTATTAAAAATTACATTATATAACATAAGTAGGTTATAATTAGAGACCGGATTCCTATGCAATTGCATATTTTATTTGCCGCCACGTACGACCCAGGAGATCAATTATCTATCCGAATTATGCATCTAGGATACTGTGGGCTTAATTTTATACTGCATATTTTTGCGTATTTGAGTAATATTGCATAAAATTGCACATTGCACGGATATTGCATAAATTTGCATATTTCTCTCCAAATACAGAGGTTTTAAAAGTAATTTTTCGGAGAAAGAATGAAAAAAAGATTAAATAAAGCAGGAGGACACTAATTTAAATTCGAAGAAGACTGAAATAGGCCTCAACGACAAGAAGTGTAGTGTTAGACTACGAAGTAGGAAGTTGGATTGCAAAGGATATAAACAAGCTACAAAACAACCCACTCGGTTTTCTTATTATTCAGTTATACAAGATACTATATTCTACAAGAAAATTATGAAAAGTTTGCAATATTTTTCTTCCAAAGTAAAAGTGAGGGGGGGGACCTTTAAATCGCCCCGATTAACATCTGACGATGCGCTCTTTTGAATCGTATAAATCAATTTTAAATAACCGTAGATATAATAACCTGAAGATAATTTAGAAAAATACTTGTAAACATAAATTATTCACAATTACAATCAAATTTTTATTATTTTTGAGATCCTTGCTAATTATTTAATCAATTCTTTATTTTTTTTAATGACCTTCGGGAACTATAACCCATTTTGGCAATTGAGTGTTAGTGTGTGTGTGAGGAAGTCTTTGTAAATTATTGTAGTGATCAGATTTATATCTGGTCAAATATTTGCATTATTTTATTAGTTTATTATTTGTACGTCAATAACAAAAGCTTGTTAATATAAAAAACTAAAAGCAATACAATACAATCGTTTCTGTTAAATTAAAACTACCCCCCCCCCACCCCGTCAGTTTTGAAAAACTGCAATTTTTTGCAAAAAATCTCAGTTTTTCCTTCATAAAAATGAAAACCACTGATCCTATAAACTTGATTTCTATCTCATTCTCTAGAAGATTGTGTTGACTTGAAAATTTACTTGGACCACTTTTTTTATAAAACTCTTAGATTTATAGATATCCAGAATTTTCCGGACAGGACCCATTCCGAATCCTCAAAGGTGTCATGCAAAATGCTGGATATCTATAAATCTAAGAATTTATCAAAAAAGCAGTCCAAGTAAACGTTCAAGTCAACAAAATCTCCTGAGAATGAGACAGAAATCAAGTTTATAGGATTCAGCGGTTTTCAATTTATGAAGGAAAAACTGAGATTTTTAAAAAATTGGATCATTTCCTGTCTGGAAAATTTCAGATATCTATAAATCTAAGAGTTTTATAAAAAAAGTGGTCCAAGAAAACGTTCAAGTCAATAAAATTTCCTAGAAAATGAGATAGAAATCAAGTTTTTAAGATGAGTGGTTTTCATTTTAACAAGGAAAAATTGAGATTTTTGCAAAAAATTGCAGTTTTTCAAAACTTCAAACTAATTGCGTCATGGGTTACCATTATCTAATTAAGATGAAACTGTGTTTATATTGTAGCAAATTTAATCTAGTTTAAAAATGTATAGAATGGTCTTTGTCGAAAACGTGCTTCATCGTGGTCGAAATGGGAAAAATCGAAAAAAGTGCGAGTTTTTGGGTTAAAGTCCGAAAATTTCGAGGTTTTTCAGCCACCAAAAGTTGTCCCCCACAGTTCCGAGGTCGCAAACTTAGATTTGGCATAGCCACACCATACCAAACGATCCTAGAAAAATCTTTTCCCCCAATTAATGTAAGCTTAAACCCCCCTATATACTGGGCTATTGCGGGGTTTTCTAACAAAATGTATAAATCGACCTTAAATTTTTAAATTGCTATAACTCCAGACTATTTGAAGATAAAATCATAAATGTATATATCATTTTAAAGGAAATTGAATGCTCTAGAACTTCTTTTCTGAGGACTTTTACTGTAAAACAAAAGGCTGAGGTGATAGAGACAAAAGTTTGACGAAAAATTTAGGAAATTTTATTTTTTTCATACATAAACGATATTCGCGGCCAAATATCTCAAAAACCATAAGGAATAGAGAAAAATTAAATAGAAGCAATCTTGTAGTAAATATTATAAGCTTTTATTTTGCTAAGAGTAACTTTTTCCCTACGACCCACCTTTTTAGAGATAGAAGCAAAAAAACAAAAAACGGGACATTTCCACCCCCATTCCACCCCTAAGCCCGGTAGGTAGGACTGGGGATTTTTAGTATTTTTACCTCCTAACTAGCCCAAACACATTCCATAAGAAAAAAAATTATTTCCTATAAAATGTTTTCTATACCTAACCCATTCGTTGACTGGACCAAGAACGGATAGTCAATTTTCACTTTGGCTACTTTTTCTGATTATTTTATATATTTTTATATTTAAAAATGAACGTTCAGTCGACGTGCTCGTGGAAGCTAAAGTGCAAATTAATTTTATTAAATCAAATATATCTATTATACATCTTTTATTTTATCTTTTAAGATTAATTTTTTTATACAGTTTATAAATTTTAAATGAAAGTCAGGCGTCGAGCCCTTGTAAACTAATTCATTTTTTAACCTCATAAAATCAAAGTATTTTTCATAAGATAGCATAAATGGTTCAAATAAAAAAATTACGGTAATTTATCGCTCATATGTTCTTTCTCTTAAGAATACGATAATTTTAGTTTTAACAATTATAATATACCTATTGTATATTATTTATAGGGAAAAGAATTGAAAAAATAGTCGAAGAATTGGAATCAAATTCGCAATCAATTATATCTCAGAGAAAAAATTATCTTGATAAATTCGCCAATAGATTTGCCGAGATATTGACTAAACACAAATTGCAACTCTCCACAACGTTTCTCAATGGAACTCCTCCTTCATTGATTGACTTGAGAAGGGACAATGATATGGTATTTTTTTTTAATAATATTTTAATTTATCATCAGGAATAGGACATATTTGGTGTCCCTTGCCAAGAATTTCACCAACAAGCTTTGGACTCCTGCAGAATAATTTCCTATTCCAATCTTTTGAAGATCTTATTCCCTCCAATGTAGAGGGATAGCACACATTCTAGAAATTCAATTTTTTAGCAAATTAAATAACGACAAAGTTGAAGTAAAATTATTAGTCACACACAGGTCTGCAATGAAAAAGTTGGTTGAATAATTTTATGTAATTCTTAATGTCTGCTGAATCGGAAAATAAATTTCTTTTTTGTGTTTCACATCGTATTTTTCCACAAAACAAGAAATAATGACGTCAAATGTGTACCTATTAAGTAGGCTCACCCTATTTTGGCATGTAATATGCTTCTAAATCAGGGGTTCCCAAATTTTTCCAAGTCGCGGCGCCTTTTTTCAATTAAAATTTTTTCATGGCGTCCCAAGTAAAGTATGTTTAATCGTAAGTAAGAAATAAAAATAAATCTATATAAATAAAAATGTACTGCTACGCTTAAGTGATACGTTGAAGGATCTCTGAAAGTTGTTCACCGATTTCTTTGAAATTTTCACACAACATTCCATTCAAATACACGAGTGTTTTTATAGATATCACACCTGTGGCATGTAAAAAATATTTTTCGAGGAAACAACACCATCGCCTCTCTGGGGGCTAAAAGCATTTTAATTCATTTAAGAACAAATTTTATGATATATACTCAAATCTAATAATTAAAACTTTTGAGGTATTAGGCGTTTTCTAATCTTTTTTTACTTTACCATACAGGGTATGGTCAAGTATTGTAATTGTGCATGAAAAAAGTGGGTTTTTTTCCTTCTTTTTTTCGAAATATCTCAGAAACTGCTGAAAATATTTTGATTAAAAAAAATTGAGCTAAGCCAAGGCATTTCGCTCTACAAAAAAGCTCTAATAAGTGAACATCGAAAAAATTATATTTTTCGAGATAATAATTGTTTTGTCAAAATGTCTGTTAGTCTGTCTGGGAGTTATTCTGTCAAAAAATTAAATTCTTGGCCCTTGTACCAAACTCAACCAAATTTTGTATACATAATCAGTGGGCCCACAGTAATCTAAAAATGCAAAAACTAACCCCTCTCCCCTACATGATTATAAATAATTTTATTAAATACTAAATATAATTGAGGGGCCAGGTAGTATGGTAAAGTCAAGTGGATGGCCACATCAGAACACGTCAGCTTATTTTATTTATTCATTGCACTGATTAGTTTTTTGTAATATGTAAAGTGGTCCACAAACACAGGCATTTTACTTTCGATGGATCTATTTTTTCTAATATCTACTCCCTTCGTATTCTTAAAAAGCTTATCTTTGTAATATGCCAAAGAAATCTCAAATTTGAGGGAAAATTTTATATAAATCTAAAGCAACTGAATAATAGAGAATTAAAAATAAAACTTTTTACTCAATTCGGACTCTAAACTAGTAATTTTTCAAAATAATTTAGTTTCTTATATTTCATATTTAACTAATAAATAAAATTTATTAAATTATTTATTTTTTTATTATTACTTTTTTCGGGATTTAGTTTGTCCAGGGAAATCGTAATTAGATAGTTGTTGATTCACGTTCTAAATAAATATAACAAATGTATAATTTATATTATTATAATGTGTCGAATAAAAAAGTATTTTCAAAATTATCCAAGGATCTATGATGATCCAACGATGTAGAAATATCTATTTATTGGACAAATAAAAGGAATTAATGCAAATATACATTTGTTAAATTTATTTATGTAAGTGAAACAACAACTATCTTTTCCAGACGAGAAACTATACAAAAAAAGTAAAATGTAATAATAAAAATAATTTTTCTATTATAAAAGGTATAACAACTAAAAATTAATCTTACGAACAATTTAGGTCATTTATCAAAGATTTTAATAGATATGTTTATATTGCATGTAGGAGGGTCTTGTCCCTAGGAGTCGAACCCTAGAACTAGTACGCTTTCCGGCAACTAGTTAGACCCTTGAGACCATCACCTCCAAACATGCAATATATAACGAAAGCTGATGGTTTCAAGGGTCTGACTAGTTGCCGGAAAGCGTACTAGTTCTTGGGTTCGACTCCCGAGGGGACAAGACCCTCCTACATGGAATATAAACATATCTATTAAAATTTGTGATAAATTCATGTTCGTAAAATTAATTGATTATATATCACAAGTTGATTTTGAGAAAAAAATCAAACTTTTTTTTTCTAAAATAGATATTCTTTTCATTATAAAAATTAATCTTTTAATTATTATGTTTTTTTTTCTTAGTCCCATGGAGATTTCAATTTAAGGATTCAATCTGAAGGTGGACCAAAGGATATGTTTTGGAGAAATTATCTCTCCAAAATTTGTTATCAATTTGCCTTCAGCTATATGTTTTTTGACAGGTATTATTAAGATATAATATTTCTTTTAAATAAATATATAAAAATGAAGGTGATAATATGGGCCCTCTAACTGAGCCTGGTCAGTGCATACTGCACATGGGTAATGTATTGGTGAAATTAACATTTCGAAGGAAACAGTGAAAAAAAACAACTGAAAAACATGCTTCTAAAAAGTACAAAATAAGTAATACTTAATCAAAAAGCGTGGGGCACTTTGTCGAAATTAATTAAAAGTTTCTGAGCCCCACATTTTTTGATTAAGTATTACTTATTTTGTACTTTTTAGAAGCATGCTTTTTTTTTACATGTTTTATATTAGCTTCACCAGTCTGTATCTATCTATCTATCAATGTGACTTTTGTTCTGTTAAATTCCACAAACATTTCTCTATAAAAATAATTGTTAACCTACTCTATTAAAATGAAATTATATAAAAATAATAAATATATTTAAAAAAAACTAAAAAACATTCGGATTCATAGACCTAGAAAAAGCATTCGATAACGTAAATTGGGAAATTATGTTCAAGATCTTAAAACAGGCGGGAATAAAATTTAGGGAGAGAAGACTAATCTACAATCTATACCAAAACCAGACGGCAATAATAAATATTGGAGATGAGCAAAGAAAAGCCAAAATAAAAAAAGGTGTAAGACAAGGATGTGTGCTATCACCAATGATTTTTAACTTATTCATAGAAGAAGCGATGAAAGAATTCAAAGACAAAATTGATACAGGAATCAAAATCCAAGGTCAAAAGATCGCTATGTTAAGATTTGCCGATAAAATTGCCCTTCTAGGAAGCAACAAAAAAGAATTAGTAGACGCCCTGAATGGAATTAACCAAATCCAAATAGAAGAAATCAAAATGAACATAAGCAAGAATAAAACCAAGGTCCTAGTATGTACAAAAAAAAAGAACAAACGAGACAGGAATGCATCAAAATTAACCAAGAAAACCTAGAGGGAGTTAAGGAATTGCGCTAACTAGGAAGTAAAATAACATGGGATGGGAGGAACGAAAACGAAATTAAATCAAGAATTGCCCAAACAAATTTGGGGTTTAATTCAAAACAAAAACTACTATGCTCCTCCTCAATTAGCTTAGAAAAACAGGAAGATGCTATTGAAGACATAAATTTATGTGTGGAGCATAGCCAGGTACGAGCGTGAAACCTGGACAATTGGAGAAGCGGAGAGAAAGAGATTAGAGGCTTTCGAAATGTGGTGCTACAGAAGAATGATGAATATCAAATGGATGGATAAAATTATAAATGAAGAAGTTCTTGGAAGAATCGGAGAAAGAAGAACCTTGTGGAAGAGTCTGAAGAAGAGAAGAGGTCAGATGATGGGGCACACACTGAGACATGGGGGACTGCTTAGGGATATCTTGGAAGGGGGGGTTAAAAATTAAAAATCTAGGCCGTTTGAGCAAACTCAACCAAATTTTGTATACATAATCAGTGGACCCCCAGAAGTATAAAAATGCAAAAACTAACCACCCAAAATGGGGGAGGGGTGGGGGTCAAAAAATGAAAATCTTGACCATTTACCAAACTCAAACAAATTTTGTATACATAATCAGTGGGACACCAGAAGTATAAAAATGCAAAAACTAACCCGCCCCTACATGATTATAAATAATTTTAGGGGCCAGGTTGTATGGTAAAGTCAAGTGGATAGCCACATCAGAACACGTCAGCTTATTTTTATATAATTTCATTAGTCTGTTATTCTGTGCGTTACCAAATTTTTGTGGACGAGCTAGCTCAAAAACTAGTGTGAATATCAAAACCAAATTTTACACATAGTTTTGGTGCATTGAGATTAAGATCAGATTAGATTTTGGTTGAATTCGGACCCAAAATTAAGGGGGGGGGGATAAAAATTAAAATTATGAGATTTTCAAACTAAAAAAACAAAAACGATAAAAATGAAATATTTGATGAAATGAACCTAAAAAAAGAGTTATTATTTTTTTCGGGGGCCAAAATTTTGGGGGGTTCCAAAGATTATAACTATCAAAATAAGTCTTAAAGCCTTTAATGGAAAACCAAATATTTCACATCACCCTATACGACCTTATGAAAATGACTCACTATGTGAAATTAAGGGTGACGGAGGCAAAAATATTTTCAAACAAAAATCGAAGAAAGATGATATTTCAAAAAAAATAGTCTCATAATTAAAAGAAGATATTATTAATTGCTAATGGGACCAAAATTAAGAAGGGGGCTCTTTCGTTAATAATGATAAATTATTTTAATTCAATATTAAATACTAGCTGCAAGGCCCGCCTTCGGCGGCCCTCTTGCTAGCCAAGGGGCTCCCCCTGACCCCCACCCTGAAACCCACTCAGCACCCCCCACCCACCACACTACCCCAATGTACAGACAAAACCTTAATTTGTATATATATATAAATAATTTAATTTAAATTGGTAACCATTACGGCCTCTGGACCCCCCCCCCCCGAAACCCACCCAGCATCCCCACCCCAATGTACAGACAAAACCTTAATTTTATTATTTCATTTAAATTGGTAACCATGACGGCCCCTGGACCCCCCCCCCCCCCGAAACCCACCCAGCATCCCCACCACAATGTACAGACAAAACCTTAATTTTATTATTTCATTTAAATTGGTAACCATGACGACTGTATTTGTTGGGGGACGGACATAGGTACATAGGTACATAGGTTCAAACAGAGGCAGGCACAAATGGGCTTTAGTAGTATAGGATAAGAGAATGGCCAGGTGTATGGTAAAGTCATGTTGATGACGACATTAGTTTATTTTATTTTATTAAAAAAGAATCCTATATTATATTATAAACATTATGACATGCATATTTAATTTATTTGATTGGATTTTTTTTTAATTTCAGCAATTTAATATTTTTTTCGGATCAATCTTTGAATTGTATCCATAATGAAGATTTATTAAAAATATATAGATATATTCGGGAGAATTTTGGTGGATTTCTAGTAATCCAAAAGGTATTAAATTTACAATTATGTTATAAACTCATACTTAAGACCTCGAACTTTTACTGCATTAAAAAAGTCAAATACTGAATAAATGAAATATTTAATTTACATTATGAAAAATAACATTTTCACCCTTCTAATTAATTCATTTTAAATAATTCAAATAATTCACTGGCAAAATGTGACACTAAATGCAAATTCACGAAAATCTAACATAATTTTTTTTTTAATTTGATTTAATATTATGAATTATTGGGTAATAGGACACAAATATGACGTTTAATTATAACACGTTACCACAATTCTAAAACTTCCTGTCTACATTTTTCAATTTTACAGAAATCAGAAAAAAAACGTTTCTTGCCCTTGAAATGATTTGGCTTTTTGTATAATTATCAAGAGGTATAATTAGAGAGAATATTTACTGATAAATAATTATTTTTTTAATGTTTAATATTTCTATAAAATTAATGCACTCTTAGAAGGTTTTAGAATCGAAATCCTAAAATAATAATAGATGATTTTAAATATATAAATTTATTAGATAGGAGTACTATGATGTTTTTTTATTATTTATTTGATCTCAAATGAGGCATTTAAAACCGTGAGAACAGTTATCAGGTTCTCGTAAGGAGAAAAAAGACACTTAAGTATTTTACTTATGGAAAGTGGTGTAGGTTTTAGGTGAAACATGATGTTAGTTAGAGTAAAGGGTGTGTAGTTTCACAGTGAATGAAATAAAACTCAAAGAGGTTTATACAAACTCAATATATTTCGGATTATTAGTCCATCATCAGGAGTTTACAAGTATTAACTTGTAAACTCCTGATGATGGATGATGAGTATTAACTTGTAAACTCCTGATGATGGACTAATAATCCGAAATATATTGAGTTTGTATAAACCTCTTTGAGTTTTATTTCATTCACTGTGAAACTACACACCCTTTACTCTATTAACACTTAAGTATATAAATTATACTTATAGTCCAGGCAAATTACGATTTTAACAGGAAATAATTCCGGGCAAATATTTTATTGTTGGAATACCTTTATTCATACTCCAATATTACTATGCTAAGTTTTGCCTCAAATCTGTGGTGTGGAGAATTTTTCTACGCGCCTCAAAATCAGAAAATATCCGAGTTTTTTTTTTCAGTTTTTCTTAAATAACTCTAAAACGGCTTATCAAATCAAAAAGATGTCTATTAGATAGATTAAATCTCTTTAAATTATGCGTAAAATGATCACAATATCATTTAATTAGATTCAGTACAACCGGCACTAGCGCCTGTCAAATAGCAGCCCCCTGGATTACTTTTGAATATCCATAAAACTCGTACTTTTTTCGATTTTTTCCCATTTGGACCATGAAGGAGCAAGTTTTCAACAAACTAGATTAAATATTTTACAATTTAAACGAATTTTCATCTTAATTGGATAGTGATAACCTGTGCTGCACTGAGGTTAGAAAAAATGCAATTTTTGCAAAAAATCGCAGTTTTCCTTCATAAAATGAAAACCACTAATCCTAGAAACTTGATTTTATTCTCATTGTATAGAAAGTTTTGTTGACTTTAACGTTTACTTGGACCACTTTTTGTTAAAATTCTTAGATTTTTAGATATCCAGCATTTTCCATGAAAGGAAATGAACCATTGTTTCAAAAAATCGCAGTAAAAGCGTCATGGAAAATGCTGGATATCTATAAATCTAAGAGTTTTATCAAAAAAGTGATCCAAATAAACGTTCAAATCAACAAAATTTACTAGACAATGGGTGGTTTAAATTTTATGAAGGAAAACTGCGATATTTTCCATAAAATTGGATTTTTCAACCTCATTGGCTCGGATTACTATTATTCAATTCAGATGAAACTTTGTTTCAAACGTAGAAAATTTAAACTAGTTTAAAAATGTATAGAGTCGTCTTTGTCGAAAACATGCTCCTTCATGGTCAAAATGGGGAGAAATCGAAAAAAGTACGAGTTTTAGGGATATTCAAAATTGATCGCGGGGGCTGTTTTTTGACAGGCGCTAGTACTGGTTCTACTGAACCTAATTAGATCAAATTGTTGACATTTTACGCGTAATTTAAAGAGCTTTAATTTATCTTACAGATATTTACAGAAGCAATAAAAACTGTGTAATTCACAAGTAAACGAATTTTTTGGGCTCACTATTGTGTTTGTACTTGAAAGTTTGTGAATATCAAATAATCTTAATAAATAAATAATAAATGTGAACAAAAAAAACAGAAAAACTATTCTTGACTTAGGCATGTTGTTTTAGCAAGAAACAGGCTTAGGTCGAATTAAATTTGAACAAAATACTCATATTATGACTTGTGTCTTTTAAGCAATTAACGACGACTTCAGGGTACCTACTGCTTAAAGAGAAAGGAATGTACTGACGTGCATGGTTTTTACTCAGATTATGGGTTTACCTTTAAGAAAATGTTCGCTACAAAAAAAGCATTTTTGTAAAAAACTTGACTTGTGAAGTTTTTGAAATGACAGATAGGTACAATTGTCCTATTACCCAATAATGTATAGTATATAATTTTATTTAACACATCTTTTCATATTAATGTAGACTACTTATATTATTTTAATAAAATACTGTTTTTATTTTATTTTATTTTTTTCTAATCAACTCTTTTATTTTTTTAACAGGAATCAACTGATTCACAATTTGCAGAAACTACCTCAGAATCAGGAGTAGTAGAACCTAGTTTTGAAGGAACTAGATTTGTACGTGAAGAAAAGGTATGTTAATATCAGCTGATTTGATTCCTTTCAAAATCTAATCAGCTCTATTACTTTACCATACTGGGGATGGTCAAGTATTGTAATCGTGCATGAGAAAAATGTTTTTTTTCCTTCTTTTTTTCGAAATATCTCAGAAATGGCTGAAACTATTTTGATTAAAAAATTGACTCACGGCATTTCGCTCTACAAATAAGCTCTAATAACTGAACATCGAAAAAATTATATTTTTCGAGATAATAATTGTTTTGTCAAAATGTTTGTTAGTTAGTCTGTCTGGTTGTCTGGTTGTCCGTTAGTCTGTGCGTTACCAAATTTTTGTGGAAGAATTAGCTCAAAAACTAGTTTGAATATCGAAACTAAATTTCACACGTAGTTTTGGTCCATTGAGATTAAAAGCTGATTAGATTTTGGTGCATATCAACCCAAAATTAAGAGAGGTGGAGGGGGGTTAAAAATTAAAAATCTAGGCCATTTGAGTAAACTCAACCAAATTTGGTATACATAATCAGTGAGACCCCAGAAGTCTAAAATTGCAAAAACTAACCGCCTAAAATGGGGGTGGGGGTGGAGGTCAAAAAATGAAAATCTAGGCTCTTGTACCAAACGTGTCCTATTATCCAATAATGTATAGTATATAATTTTATTTAACACATCTTTTCATATTAATGTAGGCTACTTATATTATTTTAATAAAATACTGTTTTTATTTTATTTTATTTTTTTCTAATCAACTCTTTTATTTTTTTAACAGGAATCAACTGATTCAAAATTTGCAGAAACTACCGCAGAATCAGGAGTAGTAGAACCTAGTTTTGAAGGAACTAGAGTTGTACGTGAAGAAACGGTTTGTTAATATCAGCTGATTTGAGTCCTTTCAAAATCTAATAAGCTCTATTACTTTACCATACAGGGTATGGTCAAGTATTGTAATCGTGCAAGAAAAAAGTGTTTGTTTTTTTCGAAATATCTCAAAAACGGCTGAAACTATTTTGATTAAAAAAATTGAGCGAAACCATGGCATTTTGCTCTACACAAAAGCTCTTATAATTGAACATCGAAAAAATTATATTTCTTGAGATAATAATTGTTTTGTCAAAATGTCTGTTAGGTTGTCTCATTCTCTGTCCGTTACCAAATTCTTGTGGACGAGCTAGCTCAAAAACTAGTGAGAATATCAAAACCAAATTTCACACTTAATTTGGGTCCATTGAGATTAAGAGCTGATTAGATTTTGATGCATATCGACCGAAAATTAAGGGATGTAGAGGGGGGTTAAAAATTAAAAATCTAAGCCATTTGAGCAAACTCGAACAAATTTTGTATACATAATCAGTGGGACCCCAGAAGTCTAACAATCCAAAAATTAACCGCCCAAAATGGGGGGGGGGGGTCAAAAAATAAAAATCTAGGCTCTTGTACCAAACGTGTCCTATTATCCAATAATGTATAGTGTATAATTTTATTTAACACATCTTTTCATATTAATGTAGGCTACTTATATTATTTTAATAAAATACTGTATTTATTTTATTTTATTTTTTTCTAATCAACTCTTTTATTTTTTAACAGGAATCTACTGATACACAATTAGCGGAAACTACCGCAGATTCAGGAGTAGTAGAACCTAGTTTTGAAGGAACTAGAGTTGTACGTGAAGAAACGGTTTGTTAATATCAGCTGATTTGAGTCCTTTCAAAATCTAATAAGCTCTATTACTTTACCATACAGGGTATGGTCAAGTATTGTAATCGTGCAAGAAAAAGTGTTTGTTTTTTTCGAAATATCTCAAAAACGGCTGAAACTATTTTGATTAAAAAAATTGAGCGAAACCATAGCATTTTGCTCTAAAAAAAAGCTCTTATAATTGAACATCGAAAAAATTATATTTCTTGAGATAATAATTGTTTTGTCAAAATGTCTGTTAGGTTGTCTCATTCTCTGTCCGTTACCAAATTCTTGTGGACGAGCTAGCTCAAAAACTAGTGAGAATATCAAAACCAAATTTCACACTTAATTTGGGTCCATTGAGATTAAGTAAGAGCTGATTAGATTTTGATGCATATCGACCGAAAATTAAGGGGTGTAGAGGGGGGTTAAAAATTAAAAATCTAAGCCATTTGAGCAAACTCGAGCAAATTTTGTATACATAATCAGTGGGACCCCAGAAGTCTAACAATCCAAAAATTAACCGCCCAAAATGGGGGGTCAAAAAATAAAAATCTTTGCCATTTACCAAACTCAACCAAATTTTGTATAGAAAATCACTGGGACCCCAGAAGTATAAAAATGCAAAAACTAACCCCCTCCCCTACATGGTTATAAATAATTTTATTAGATATTAATATAAGTGGGCCAAGTTGTATGGTAAAGTCAAGTGGATGGCTACATCAGAACACGTCAGCTTATTTTCTATATTCTTTTTATTAATTAATCAATTGGATTTTTTTATTTTAAAATCCACTAATATAGTTCATTACAAATATTATTTTATATTAAAATTATGAAATTTAATTAAATAGCTGTAATTTCTATTGGAGACTAACACGCAGATTTTAATGGTACATTGATGAAAAGGCAGTCCAAGGATAAAGAAAATAATTTTTAAGAAAAAAATAAAAACCGACTTCAAAAATTCAATGCAACAAATAAAATACACTAAAAGGTATAAAATAATTATTATCTTATTTAGTTACAACTAAACGACGAAATATTAACATGAAAATACTTTTTGAAGTCGGTGCCAAACAAACTATACCTATAAGCGAGCGTACCCGCCAAATGTACTAAGTGAGATCCGTCGAGTGCGATTCATAAAAGGTATATGTTTGGCACCAACTTCAAAAAGTATTTTCATGTTAATATTTCGTCGTTTAGTTGTAACTAAATAAGATAATAATTATTTTATACCTTTTAGTGTATTTTATTTGTTGCATTTAATTTTTTGAAGTCGGTTTTTATTTTTTCTTAAAAATTATTTTTATTTTCTCTTTTTAGTGATGTTATTAATAGTGATCATATCATCAGAACTTGACCAAATTAATATGATACCATCCCTAAGACACCCCCTTTCGGATAAAAAAAGAACCATCGAAATCGGTTCATAAACAAAGAGGTTAGGTCTAAACAAACCTAATAAAAAAGGTCTAATACCTATGAAAAAATTCGAAAAAAATGGGACCAATCGGAAGCTAGACTGGACCCAATGCAAAAAAATTTTCAAAATCGGTTGGGAATTGGCGGAGATATGAGGTAACATAGGCACAAAAAAAAAAAAAAAAAAAATTCAGTCGAATAGAGAACCTCCTCCTTTTTTGAAGTCGAGTTAAAACCACAAATTCATTCTGAAAAAATCATTTATTGGATCGTCATTTTCATCCGCTTAAAAAACAGACGTTTCGAAGGATATTCTCTCCTTCTTTTAGGGCTTAGAATGAACCTCATTCTTGTCTACTTTAATTGTGATTTTACTTGACTAGTGTTAGCTAGTTGCCAACATCAACTGTAATACAGTAAGAGTTGGTTGTATGTCGCAAAGTAAATGCTTTTTACTTTGCGACATACAACCGGCCCTAAGTCAGTAAAAGCACAGTTAAAGCAGACAAGAATGAGGTTTATTTTAAACTTTACAGTACTTTCCCCAAAACGTCTGTATGACGAAAATGACGTTCCAATAAATTTTTTATTCAGAATTTGTGGTTTTTCATTATTCGTAGGCTATTTTTTTCATTCATTTGCCATTCAATAACTAATTAGATAATTAATTAAATCAAATAATAAATTTAAATAGTAAATTAGGAAAAGCTTACAGTCTTGAAAATAATTTTCTTTATCCTCCAATTTGTTTATTTAATTTTTAACAGGAATCTCCTGATCTACTCTTAGAAAGCAGTACAGAAGTAGAAGTAGAACCTAGGCTTGAATATATTAAAACTGAACCCGGTTCATCAGTTTCTGAAGAAACGGTTTGTTAAAATCAGCTTATTCGATTTTTTTTATCATCTTATTATTTCTATTTATCTATATTTATTTATTTTAACAGGAATTTAAAGAACATACTTCACTTTCATCAGAAGCATCTACTGTTAAAGTATTTTCATTAGACGAATGAATATATACAAAATATCTTGATTAACAGTTTTAACTGTAATTACAAGACCGTATACCTATATTTAAATTCTTTTTCTTTATTTCATTATATTAATTGAATTTGTTATTTCAGATTTAAAATTTTCAAAAAAGATATATAAATAATCTATTTAAATTAGAAAAATATATATTTTTTGATTAGATAGTTAATTTTTACACAATAAATATGTCCCTAACAACAATTAATCTTTATTTGTACTGCTATGTTTAGATATTTCATGTTTTGAGGAATTTCTTTCATCTATTTTGACGCTCTAATTAGCTCAGTTTGATTATTATTATTATTATTTCATTCTTTTACTCATTTTGTAAACTTTAATTTTATTATAGTTAATTTTTACACAATAAATATGTACCTAACAACAATTAATCTTTATTTGTACTGCTATGTTTAGATATTTCATGTTTTGAGGAATTTCTTTCATCTATTTTGACGCTCTAATTAGCTCAGTTTGATTATTATTATTATTATTTCATTCTTTTACTCATTTTGTAAACTTTAATTTTATTAAATATAAGTATATCCAAAATAAAAAATTGTATTGATTGTTTATATAAAGTACCATATAAGTATACCAACATTATTCTTTATAATTTATTTAAGCTACCATTGTTTTTGTATAATTAAATGTTGCTATCAATTTTTGACTCGGTTCCTTACAAGGACGATTTTCTCGAATTTTACATACCTACATACCCGGTTTTTCATAAATTTCGCCCCTTCATTTCGGACCCCGAAGAAGGGAAAGTCGACCCAAAATTAAGGGGGAGGGGTTAAAATTGAAAATCTTGGCCATTTACCAAACTCAACCAAATTTTGTATACATACCCACCCAGCACCCCCACCTCAGAAGTCTAAAAATGCCAAAATTAACCGCCTAAAATGGGGGGGGGGGTATGGTCAAAAAAATGAAAATCTAGGCTCTTGTACGAAACTCAACCAAATTTTGTATACATAATCAGTGGACCCCCAGGAGTCTAAAAATGCAAAAACTAACCCCCCTCCCTTACATGATTATGAATAATTTTATTAAATATTAAATATAAGTGAAGGCCAGGTTGTATGATAAAGTCAAGTGGATGGCGACATCAGAACACGGTCAGCTTATTTCTTATTTAATTTATATTCATTCTTATGAACGAAATACATGATTGCATTAGGTATAGGTACATAATTTTTTATTCGAAAATGTTTGATTGATGTAGAGAAAGTGTTTTACAAATGAAAATTCAAGGTTCCTGAAAAAAATTCGATATATGTGATGGTGCAAGGGAAAAGGGCATTATCTTCACCAACCAGTTTTCTCAGGAAGGGAAAAAAATGTGAAATATAATATAAATAAACATATTTTTTTCAATTAATAAAGTAAAGGGTGTGTAGTTTCACAGTGAATGAAATAAAACTCAAAGAGGTTTATACAAACTCAATATATTTCGGATATTGGTCCATCATCAGGAGTTTACAGGTTAAAACTGTTAACTCCTGATGATGGACCAATAATCAGAAATATATTGAGTTTGTATAAACCTCTTTGAGTTTTATTTCATTCACTGTGAAACTACACACCCCTTTACTTTATTAATTAAATAAAATAGAAAAAAAAATTTTTTGTCTAGTAATATATTGTTACTGCCACTGAAAGAGGAGACAGAGGGGAATGTCGCATTGGATTTCTTTCACTGACTTTTCAAAACCCTGAAGAAGGGGGAAATAGCCTCCGAAACGTCGGTTTTTGAATAAAAATAAAAAGATAGTATAAATTATCTTCTTTTTTTGGACTGCCTCATCAATATCCACTTAATAGTATATAATACCCACTTATATATAGGTATGTAAGTATATATGTTTATTTGCATCAAGCAGAGATTTATTGATTTTTCTTTAAGAATAAACAACTCTGCTATTCTAGCGAAATTAAATCTTTTACATTTTAATTTATACAGGAAATTATAGAGTAAAACAAAAGCTGTATCATTATTTCTTTTAATATAATTTATTGCCTATTGCGGATGTTTTGGCAGACTTTGTACTGACATCATCAGTGTCATGTAGTGCTGCTGAATATTTTTCTTACAATCAACTGTACTATACCTACTACCTATATAAAAATCTTTCTGCATATTTCTCTACTTGTTGATATTGGATAATTATATATCAATATGAAAATAAATTATAATTATGTACCTATACCTACAGTTTTATACTATCGTTATATTTTATTTATTTATTTAAGATTCTTTAGCCTTTCCCCCTTGGGGGTTTAGGCTTGTACAGATAGGTTATCGTTTATATTAACATTTGCTTAAACATTACAATTTCTGTCCTTCTTCATAGATACTCCCGAGGGGTGAACAGTAATTGGAATTAGGTGTAGGTAACGTCTTTGGAATTATTTTGGAATTCATTAGATAATGCCCCTTCTACTTGGAAATGAAATTGAAAGTGGAAGTAGGTGTGCACGAGATTTTGGTTGCGGTTCACCCGTCGGATATTCCCTTTCTTCCTCATCGCTTCCCACCCTTATACATCAATAACTTTAAAAAATTACTCCATTTTAAGTTTATTCCATTTGTAAATTCTGCTGTCCATGTCCTTTCTTCTTTTCCTTTTTCTCCTCCATCCAATTCAAGCAATCATCTCCGAGTGTCGATTTTGATTATCGTTATAGGTATATATCGTATTAGTTAGTTGTGTGATTTGGAAGGTGTTCTATTTGCAGTCAGGTAGATACTGTTGTTCGTGAAAGGTGATGCCATCATACTCAGACAAAATAATAATCCCTAAAAACAAAACAACGAAATTCATCAATACATTAATTAATCAAAAAAAAAAAAAAAAAAATAGTACAAGTAGAAAGTAGGTATAAATTAGGTCCTATTTATTTGTACATATTACTTCGAATATGGTATGCTAATTTGCATAATGCTATCTTTTCAGTATTTTGAGATATATTCTTGATTGTTTACAGTATAAAATAATATATATATCTAAATTTTTTGAGGATACAATTTTAAGGTAGTTCTTTCACAAATGCAAAAATTCAAGAATTCTTTGAAACTTAGAATATAAGTCATTAAAATCATAATACGCATACTGTTAAAATTTGAAGACGATTTACCAGACCAAACATGAAATCATTGCAATTAAAAATTACATATTTTACATAGGGTAGATAGGGAAAGGATTGGAAAATGACAATTATTTTATTTTTTTCATTTAAGGACTTTTACCATCTTGATGAAAAACTAATATTTGTTAGAATAATATATTCGGAGTAACTTAAAAAAAATGAAATTATTTACCACGTAGTTTTGATAAAAAAAAAAAAACATATTTGGGCGATTATTTTTAGTGGAGGGGATATAAGCACAATGGCTTGGAAACGATCGGGTAGTATGTGTGTATCCATATAGAGATTTCGTAGTGTGAGTGGACAGTTACGTTAAAAAACAACCTAAAATTTTAGTTCCGTTCATATTTAAGGTATATAAGGCTCAAATTCGTCCCTGTTTCGAAAATGGCTCTCATCAATTCAGAAGCGAGCAATTAAACTAATAGGAGACCCGGCTCTAACCAACTCGACTCCCTGGCTCACCGAAGAACCGTTTCATCTGCCCTTTCCCTGTACTACAGATACTATCACGGTGTCTGTTCAGTCGAGCTGAAATCAATTATCCCCCTAAAGCCCTCTTTGCGAGAAACACGCGGTTTTCAAACGCTCAGCACCCCTTCGCTGTCAAATTGGATAAAAGTCGAACAAGAGCTTTTCGCCAACTCTTTTATCCCTATGACCTCCAGAGACTGGAACTCGCTCCCTGCCAACATCTTTCCCGCGACTTATAACCTTCAGCTATTTAAGACCCGTATCCACAGATACCTTCGACCCCCGCCCAGCCCATAAAATTCTTTCTTCTTCTTTTCATGATGGAGAGGCCAACCCAGGCCTTTAGGAGTTGCACATTTTTGGTGTAACTCCTTCTCTCATCATTTTCATTAAAAAAAAAATTATAGAGTGGTTACGAGGCTAAAACTTTTTGTGTGGATTGTCGCGAAAGAACCTAATTAAAGGTGTTAGTTTTATTCTTTTTTGACAAAAAACACATTTTTATCTTTTATTTTTCTTTATTCTATTGTCACCCAGGAACGTTTCGACATTTACAAATATGTCATCTTCAGGCTAAAACATTTTAATACAAATCCAATCAAATTGAAAGTTTTTGCCGAGAGTAGCAGAATTTTTTTATATTGAAGGAGACAATAAAGAGTGTGTCTTCTGCTGGAATTATAAATTTTATTTATTTATAACGAGAGTATAGTTTCGAGGGCTTTGCCCTCTTCATCAGTCTATATTACAATGTATTCACAGGAATTAATTTATGAAAGTAAAGCCCTCGAAACTATAGTCTAGTTATAAATAAATAAAATTTATAATTCCAGCAGAAGACACACTCTTTTATTGTCTCCTTCAACAAATCCAATCATTACAAAATATACCATCACAACTTCTCATCACAAAATAACACACTCTCAAAAAATACATCAAAATGACATACCTTGGAACAATCTTAAGATGGGAAAAATTCCCTCACAAAGAGAATTGTATCCCCAAAAAATTTAGATATATATAAATAAAAAATTCTCAGAATTAATCAAAAAATAAATATAGCTGTTTTTTCGCTCCTAGGCACGCCTATGACACTTTTCCTGGAATTTTATTTTTTTCATGGTAAAGTTGAAAGTAGGTGTTACACTATTTTTAGCTTCTGGTACAATACCCGCAAAAAGAATAAGAATTTCAAGGTAGGTACCTATCTATACCTTATCAGGCTTGTCTTTATGCAAGACCACAGTTACTATCGTTATATATATCATATTGGTTCAATAAACATATCAACATATATAAAGAATATAAATATGTTTATGTTAATTTGGGAGTCAGGTTGGCCTAGTGGTTATAGAGCAGAAGAACTATCTTTACGCTTTTATGTGAAAAATGTATCACAACAAGGAACAATTTAATTCTCCTATCCTATTTAATATATTTAGTAGTGACTTGTTGAAATACTTCAATTTAAATAGCGACCCAAACATGAAAGCACTGGCTTTCGCAGATGAGTTAATTAATTATATATGTGTCAGGGAAAAAACCGTCCCTCATACAAAACCATTTGAAAAATCTATTCGAAAAAATTCATTCTTTTTATGAAACGTGGAAACTAAAAATAAATACACTAAAATGTGAAATGATTCTTTTTAAAACTATTCTCTCAAAAGGTAACTCAATTGTCTAGTAACCTCTCCAAACAAGCCGTTCGGAACCGTCGTTAAAAAGTAGGTCCCGTATATCTGTGTAAAAACAGCTAAAGCACACTCAACACAGGTATATGTGGAGAAGAGCCAAAACGTCAGAGACACCTGATATGGCACTTAAAGAAGAGGAAGATACTTCTTTTGGATTGTTAGAAGTAACTTTGTAATAAATTGTATATATACTTTTTTTCTGGCTAATAAAACATCCTCTTAAAAGTAAAAAAAGTGTTTTTAGAGCATGGTTTCTAATAAAGCTAGCACGGGTTCAAGTCCGACCGATATATAATCTAATTCCTTCAGTGGAAGCCAATGGGAAACCACCTCTGTGAAAAATGTCTCCACAGTAATCGCCGACACTCAGAATCGAGTATGGTGCTTGAAGAAGAATAATATGTTTATTTGCATCAAGCAGAGGACAACCTCATTTATTTATCTTTATGAATTAACAATTCTGCTACTCTGGCAAAACAAAATCTTTTCAATTAAAGCTAAGCACTTTGTATCAGAGGGACTGTTGAGTTCTCGGCAATGTTAAAACAGGGCATTTGACCAGGAGACTCCGATCATTCGCTCCCCCTACAGTGCCTGTGATTTGGTAGGCGGGGCTCCGAAAAGCCACTCCCTTCCTTCTCTCTGTCATATTCAAAAGGTGTTTCAGAACAACATTATTATTATCTGAACGGTTTGCAAATACTATTGAATTCACTCAAAAATTTAAGGTAGTTGTTTCGCGACAATACTAGCAAAAAGTTAATGCTAGAGTATATAGAAGAGACAATAAGGATTCATAATTCATAAGCCCAAAAGTTTTTGCTGTTTATGTACCAATACTAGCCAATCCCGTGCTCGTTTGACAAATCTGGCAACACTGTCCGAGCCTGTATATATTTTATCATTGACATTTCAGATAAAGTACATCATAAAGGTCGATTTATTAAACAAAAAAGTTCTTAATAAGCGATTGAAAGATGTTGCGATAATGGCTGAAGCAAAAAAATGTCAAAAAATTGCTAAAGTTAACCCACTTTTTAGGTTAAATAAATGCGTTGTTGCCAGCTTGTTTTTAGTGTAAATTCTTCATTGTACATTTTCAATTATTCATTCATTATTATCTCAGAAACTGTGTTGTAACTATGAATTAAAATTTTCTTAAAAACTGTAGTAGCTATTGTTTAATGTTGGTTTAGTTTTTTATACCAATGGTAAGAAGAGTTTCTTAATTATAATTAAATATGTATGTAAACTTTCCGATATCCCGTATAGTGCAATGTATAAGAGTCTGAAAAACTTTGGAATTTAATATCTCCGGAACTATGTATATTGTTCATAAATTTCCTTTTGCCACCAATCGATGCAGAAGTATTTAAATAATAATCTGTATGAATTTCAAAAAATACTATGAAAACACATATGGTGAAACTAATTTTTACAAGAAATATATACAAAACTATATACAGGGTGTTCGCCAAAAGGCCAAAAGATGTAATACTTTTAAGACTATTATTGTCTTTTTCCGTTTAAGATGAAATGCAAAGTGCAAGTTTTATTTGATGACTGGTGTATCCAAAAAAATTGTTTTATTTTTTTTTATAATGATATTGATACAAGAAGAAGTTGCACCAAGAAGGTACAACCTCTGAAGTCCGTGGTGGACCCTTGTAACGTGAAGATAAGGGAGATTTAGGGATTGGGTAGCAGTCGAAGGTATCTGTGGATGCTGGTCTTGAAAGATTGAAGGTTATAAGTAGCTGGAAAGACGGTCGGGGGAAGAGAGTTCCAGTCTCTAGATGTCATAGGGATAAATGAATTGGCGAATGCGTTTGTTCGATTAGTATCTAGTTTAAGCGCGTAGGGGTGTTGAATTTTAGAAAATCGTGTATTTCGCGCAAATGAAGCCTTTGGTGGGATTATCGATTTTATTTCGTCAGAACAAAAGCCATGGTAATATCTATAAAAAAGGGAAAGGGCGGAGACAGATCTACGATGGGCTAGGGAGTCGAGAGTGTCAGTTAATGTAGGATCGCCTATCAGTCTGATAGCTCGCCTCTGAATTGCATCTAAGGTATTAAGAGAATACTTGGAGGCTCCTCTCCACAAATGCGAGCAATATTCAAGACAGTGGCGAATTTGAGCCTTGTATAATATAAGGAGTTGAGTGGGGGTGAAAAATCGTTTGGTTCGGAAAAGAAAGCCAAGCTTACATGCTGCAGCTTTTGCTACTGAGATAATATAGTCATTCCAAGAGAGGTCAGAACCTAAGGTGACACCTAACATTGATATTTTATTACGGAATTCTAATGAGCTCGAATCAAAGGAAATGTCCGGAAGGTTCCTATCTGCGCGCCTAGAAATTAGGCAGCATTGTGTTTTGCTAGCATTAAAGTTTGCCAAATTGTGAGATCCCCATTTTTTAAGCATGCTTAAATCTGAATTTATTGAGGAGGCTATGTTTGCGCGGTTGTCTAGTAAGGATTGAGCGTTGTGTAGGGTGCTATCGTCTGCGTAACAATGTATTGGATTGGAAGGCAGATTTAATAGGTCATTAATATAGATAATAAAGAGCGTGGGAGAGATGACTGAGCCCTGAGGAACTCCAGCATTAGTATTAAAGGACGAGGATGATATTCCGTCAACCTCGACTTTAATAGAGCGGTTTGAGAGAAAGCTCTCAAGCAACTTGCAGAGGATCGGGGGGGGGGGGGAGAGGCCAAATGAAGGTAATTTGGCAAGAAGATTTTTGTGCCAGACTTGATCGAAGGCCTTTGAAATGTCTAAGCCTATTACGAAAGTCTCTTTACCAGTCTCTAGTGCTTTATTCCAAATATGAGTTATATATGCTAAAATATCGCCGGTGGACCGAAATTGTCTAAAGCCGTATTGACTATCATGGATTAGTTTATTAGATTCTAAATGGTGAAGAACTTGCTCATTAATGATTTTTTCCATGATTTTAGAAAGAACCGAAGTTATGGCGATCGGACGATAATTGGCTACATTTGAAGAATTTCCTTTTTTTTTAATTGGTTGAATTCTTGCTGTTTTCCAGCTCTCCGGAAATGAGCCAGTGGTATATGAAAGTTTGAAAATTTTTGAGAGAATAGGATCAAGTTCAGGCGCGCAATTTTTGATTATACTGGTGGGAAAGTTGTCTTTATATAAATTATAAATATTGACAAATTCCCGATCTGAAGATGCACTACAACCAATAGTCGAAACGTTAGCGGGAGTTTCTAAATAAAAAATAAATAAAAGCTGGACACGTATCTTATTTTAACCCCTTCATAAATTAAGTAATTAATAAACGGTTTATGATTGTTTTTGTAAAGAATTGTACATCTTTATTGTAAATGTTATTAAATTGAAAGTTTTTGTGCCTAGAGTAGAAGAATTTTTATATATTGAAGGAGACAATAAAAGAGTGTGACTTCTGCTGGAATTATACATTTGATTTATAACGAGACTATAGTTTCGAGCCCTCTTCATCAGTCTATTACACAGTCTATTATAATTGTAATAGACTGATGAAGAGAGCAAAGGCCTCGCAACTATAGTCTCGTTATAAATAAAATGTATAATTCCAGCAGAAGTTACACTCTTTTATTGTCTCCTTCAGTAAATGTTATTATTGGTTTCACAGTAGGCCATCGATTATTCGAATACCGATCAACCAGGATATATGATAACCGAAAGCGTTTCAGCCGGCTTTAAAAATTATGCGAGATCTATAGCGTCAAAAAACGAGTCGCAGCTAAGAAGCGAGACAGAACTAACTGTAGGCCTACTTTAATATCTACTTACTTCTTTGTGTAGATATATTATACCAGGTGAGTTTTTGATCTTGAGACAGTCTTATAACCCAAAAACAGTTCATTATAAGGAAAAAGTTTCAAATAAAAGTTTGTTTATATCGAAGGGGAAACTAAACTACGTTATTTTTGTCGATGTAGAACAAGCTTTCAAGGGTATTTCAATGTCAAGTTCTGTTTTTTAAATAAAATCCTATATTTTTCTATAGGTCTACGTAATCTACAGAAAAAAAAAAAAAAAAACTGAACAACTTTCATAAGAACTGTTTTTTTTATACATCAAATAAACAAAATACATGAATCAATTTGATCTAAAAAAAATTCTTAATAATTATTTTTAACAATTATTTAACTGAATTATCAAATAATAATGATTAAATAATTAATTATTAAATAAATAATCATTAAATCGAAAAGTCACAACAATGAAAATAAATGCTTATAATGATATTAAAACTTCGTTATACACAGATTTAAGAGATTATTTTTTACTTAATAGAACTAGTTAAAGTTCTTGAGTTTAAAAAAGTTTATTTCTCGTGTCAATTCAATAGATAGTTATATTGTATTACCATAAAAAATTGAAACATTTTTTTGTTGAAGACAGAATTAAAATGGTCTTAATTTGTGCGGTGAATGTGGAAGAAGTGTTATAGGGCCGAGTGAATGCCGAGCATTTTCCTGATAGGAATACACCTTCACAAGCTTCATTTTATTGTGTTGTAAAATCTGTTTATAAAAAAAAACAGGAAATTTAAAGGCTACGCAGAAACTGGAATTGGCCGAAATAAGGAAATTGGAACTGGAATTCATCCAGAAGACTTGAAATACCCTCTGGAATTTCACAGAACAATATCGAAAAATTATTAAATTATTAATTATTATTAAATTATTTATTATTTATTATTAAATATTATATATTTATTAAATATTTAATCATTATTATTTGATAATTAAGTCAAATAATTATTAAGAATTTTTTTTTGAGATCAAATTGATTCATGTATTTTGTTTATTTGATGTCCTATAAAACAATAGTTCTTATGAAAGTTGTTCAGATTTTTTTTTTTGTAGATTAAGTAGAGGTATAGAAAAATATAGGGTTCTATTTAAAAAGCAGAACGTGACATTGAAATACCTTTGAAAGCTTGTTCTACGTCGATAAACAATACCCTAGTTTAGTCTCCCCTTCGATATAAACAAACTTTTATTTGAAACTTTTTTTCATATAATGCACTGTTTTTGAGTTACAAGACTGTCTCAAGATAAAAAACTCACCCGGTATATGGTCGGTTATCCGAAAAATCAATTATCCGAACAGCCTATTCCCGAATTGTTTCGGATAATCGATGCTCTACCGTATTATATTTTCCATTGGATTATTAAACTAAATCTAGGAAGGTCACTAAAATGAGAAGGTTTTTCTTTCAATAGTTCATACCTTGTATATCCATGTGCAGAGTAAAATAAATAAGTGTTCACGTGTAGCATGGATGCAAAAAGGTTTTTCTAGATGATATGGCCAAAACATGAATCAAGATAGAATAAGAGAGAGTGGAACTAGCTCCCAGCCAGTCTTCCCCGCGACTTATAACCTTCATCTGCTTAAGACCCGCATCCACAGATACTTTCGATCCCTACCCAGCCTATAAAAACCCTTCTTCTACTTTTCCCGATGGTGGGGCCAACCCAGGCCTTTAGGGATGCATCTTTTTGGTGTAACTCCTTTTCTCATGACAATCAGTAAAAAAAAGGAAATAATTCAATTGCAAGTTGGATCATATGAATAAGTTATTTATAATAATTGATTTTGTAGTTGAGACTGAAATCTATGTTCATCATAATTTATAGTGTCCTGTGAAGAGAGTCTTTTTTCCTGAGGGGGTCCAGCACTCCAAATTGCTCTTTTAGCAGAACTAGCCATAATATTATTTCTTTCTATGGTGGTTGAAGTAAGCTTGAATAGAACTAGTTTCAGAAGAGAGAGGGGTCCATTAGAAATCCTCTTTAAATCTGAAAAAAAAAGAAATTCTCTTATCCAATTGATATATCATAAATGCCAATGATTATGAAAGTGGCTTAACTCATATTTTTTAAATTTATAATTTTCTCATTAATATATTCAAGAATAATTAACATATTAACGAGAATTGTTTTGAGTCGAGCTACAAGATATATATTGCGAGAGTACTGCTGGTTGAAGCTATTGGAGTCTGCTGACTCTTAAGTCTGGACCAGAAGAATGAAAAAGATATGATCCATTTAGCTATAATCCAACGTCATTATTGCGTTTAGCCCGCATGACACTTGGATGGATCTTGGATGGTGATCCATCCAAGTGTCATGCGGGCTAAACGCAATAATGACGTTGGATTATAGCTAAATGGATCATATCTTTTTCATTCTTTCTTAGTCCAGACTTAAGACTCAGCAGACTCCATTAATGAGAAAATTATAAATTTATTTAACTTCATTATTTCAAGTTAGAAATATATAAGTTCAGATATTATTTTCACTTAATATTTGACAAAAATCACCTGCATTCGATTCGCGATTGAATCAAATATAGGAAACACACGATTCATATATTTTTAGTTTTGAAATATTTAATAAAGTTTTGTGAAATAAACAAACAAACTCTGAAGATTTTATAAACCAACTTTTGAATAGATCTAAAGATTGCTTGAGTGACTGGAAAAACTGGCTTCCTATTATTCTATTCTATAAATAGATCCAACACAAAATGTAAGATAAATTATTTCTATGTAGATTTTTGACTTGAAAGACTTTATAATCACGGACATAGATAATTTAATAATTCTATTGCTTTGAACATTTAGCATAATTTATTTTACTCTTTAGAAATTATAAAAGATTACCTTAAATGCAATTCATTTTATTTTTATTTTAAATTAAATATATCCTAAAAAAATAATGAGTGAATTTAAATAAGATTCTAATGTATAGGTATAATATAATGACATAATTTCATATGTAGATGATTTATTTCATTTTTTTTATAAGGAAATTTCATATTTTAAATTCGATTGTTGAAAAACAAATGATTTGTTTGTCAAATTGTTTAATTGAAGTTCAATTTTTATATTAATAAAGTAAAGTTAGCTTAAGTAATAGATATATATATAGGCAGGTATATATACATATACACAATATAAATTGAAATAATTAAAATAATCGACTAAAAATAAGTTTTCATTTCAGGAATTATTTTTTAATTTTTTTAATGAATTTATATCAATTAAATTTTTAGGTGAATAGGGATATTAGTATACGAAAGATCTTTAGTAAAATATAATGAAATGATAAAAAATAAAAATAAATTCGAAAATATTTCCTAAAAAATAAGTAAAATATATCGGTAAATAAAAAAATAAATTAATATTGCTTAATAATTTTTTAAACATCTTATTAAATTGAAAATAAAACTAAAAATAAAATTCCTAAGCGAAAAATTAATTGTGAATTGACTTATTAATTAGTAATATTTTTTTATTAATATTTGTGAAGAAATTTGAAATTTTTAGTTTATTTTAATTAAATTATAAATGATTGAAAATTGAATTTTTATATAAGAGCGTCTATTGAAAGAGTTCATTGTCTTCACAATTGCATCTACCTTGGCGATAATTATCCTCCCTCGATTTTCTCGAGGGGGCGACGCCATATTGTGAATTAATTACAAATTTTTTCTAAACCCGAGATTTACTTCAAAATCAGGTAAATGTTTTAATATTTTTATTAAAAATCATATAATATAATAGTCCAGGTGCATATTTAGATAATAATAAACTGATATAATATACTCCGGAGTAATATTTTTAGTGAGATGATTGCATTTTCAAATGGTTTCAAAAGATTTCTATTTTCTTGGTTTTTTTATTAATTAGTTTTAGTATTTATTATTTTATCAGCAACAGGTATATGCTATAAAACCCAAACTTTTTATTTTTTAATTATTTGATTTCGGCTTTTAATCATTTGAAATGAATGGAAAAAATGGAAATACTCTCTTTATCTTCATTAGTATAATACTGATGAAATAAAGAAAATGGTATAAAGTTGTATTGAAATATCCAGATTGGTTAAATATTTAATTTTAATTATTATAAATATTTCAGAGTCAAATGCATATTTGTTTGATTTTACCTTTGATTGAAATAATTGAAAATTTTTATGGGGTTATAATTATAACTTAGTATTGGAATTCTTTTTTATGATAAGTGTGCAATAAAGTGTGGACATTTAAATAAAAAGCAACACCTATAGGCATAAATTCTTTTCAAGAGGATATCAATGAGAGTATCTATTGCTTGATACAAATAAACATACACCTATATGTAAGCCAATATAATGTTATATTTTAGGATGTGAATGGCCCATTTCACGAGGGCGAACTATGCAAGGAAAGCAAATATAATATTTATGGAAAAAGCCTGAAGATGAAGGTTAAGCCTTCGAAACAATTGTCTCTATCAAATGAGATTTTATATCTATTTTTATTTATATATGGTATAAGTCTATGATTATTTGTATCAAGCAGAAGAGAATGTTCCTCTCATTGAGTTCCTATTGAAAATCGACAACTTTGGTTTTCCTGTCAAGTAAATATTTTCAAATTAAACTAACACCCTTTGTAATTTGTTTATTTATTTATTCACTCCAACGACTAGAAATTATTTAATATTTATTTCCATATTTAGATGATCTTTATTATAGTGCTATAGTGTATGAATGACTTGAGATAAATAGGTATTTCAATATTTATTCATAAATAATTTTGATTTTGTCTTGAGGTAACTCTTCCGAGGTTTATTGCTTGAATTCGATATGTAGCTGTTAAAACTTGTATTTTTGTGATTAAATTTATTAAGAGTTTAAATTTTGTTTGAATATCCCACATAATTAATTATAATTATTGATTGAACACAAACAAATAATGCAATATAACTAGGAGGTTTCGATCGGCTTATTCTGCAAACATTCTTACAAATATAACCACCCACTCCGACTTCAGGTTAACTCTGAATCGGAGTGGGTGCTCATTCCAGTAATTGAGAAAAATAAGCCGACCGAAACGTCCTAGTTATATTGCATTATTTGTTTGTGTTCAATCAATAATAATTATAATTAATTATTATGTGGAATATTCAAACAAAATTTAAACTGTTGTTGCTTGCATGTTTTTGTTTTATATATAGGTATATATTATTAATCAGTCATCTTTAAGAATTCGCCTTAGTTAGCTCTAAATATATTTAATATAAATTCTACAGACAATAGTATTTTTTGATCAGACAAATCAAATTATGGCCAATAACATAAATTAAGAAGTTCTGAAATAGATGCATCTCTGCTGAAAAGAAATCGTCTTCAATGGGGGCTGGGGGCCCTTTATATTTATCCACGGGGTCCTGGGCTGCTGTCCAAAAAGTCCATATATAGATCCGCCCCTGCCTGAAGATTTAAAATGTTCTGAAATAATATTGTTTTGACTTGCTTAAACTGTATTAAAATATTACTTAATCTTTGAAATGGGTTCTCAGGAATATTTTCAAAAAACTTAGAAAAACGGTCCAAATTTTATACTGCACATGTGGAATCTTCCACATTTTCCCCATGGCAAGTATGCCCCTGTTATGTACCAGAGTTTTTCAAACTTTTAATAAAAATAAAAATTTAGATTCATTATTTTAAAGCAAAAGTAGAATAAAATAATCAGAATTAATAAAAATTACCAAGGATCAAATATTCATTTCTATTTTGTTTAAACTTTAATTAAAAAGACCAAAAAATGTTTATAAAAATATATTTGTTTTAATTGACCTATTTAGGCAAAATATATTCAGCCTAATTAATATACATAAAAAAATACACAATTTTTAGGTGTTTTATTAATTTTTTTAATGAATTGACAAATAATTCAATATATTTAAATTTGAAAATTGAATTGTTGTCCATTGTTCAAGTTTGATTGTTTATGACAATCACAAATGGATTTGTATTAGTGAAGGAAATAATATTCATATTTACTCATCAACAAAATATACTAGGGTTACTTTATTAGTAAGTAATTTATTTATTGATTATTTATATTTTAAATGATAATTTGATTATTTTAATTTCATATTATGTATTTTTTAATTAAATTTAAAGAGTAGCAGAATTTTTATATATTGAGGGAGACAATAAAAGAGTGTGTCTTCTGTTGGAATTATAAATTTTATTTATTTATAACGAGACTATAGTTTCGAAGGCTTTGCCCTCTTCATCAGTCAATTACAATCGATTCACATGAATTAATTTATGAATCGTCATACTTATATAAATAAAATTTAT
This sequence comes from Forficula auricularia, assembly GCA_024734495.1. Taxonomy (NCBI): domain Eukaryota; kingdom Metazoa; phylum Arthropoda; class Insecta; order Dermaptera; family Forficulidae; genus Forficula; species Forficula auricularia. The sequence continues at coordinate 406,948 of JALMQS010000621.1, forward strand.
AATTCCAGCAGCAGACACATTATTTTATTGTCTCCTTCAAGTTTAATACAATTTTTAAAATCTAACCACAATTTCTAATTCGAATAAATTAAATTATATAAGAAATTGTGGGATATTTATTGCCTACTTTAAAAATATTACTGCTAATTAATATATTAGGGCCACGGGTCTAACCTTGTCATAAAATATTTTTCCCTTTGTCTCCCTCAAGGTCGAATCCTCTATTCTTTAGGCTAGTATGTCGAGAATGTTTGCTTTTTATTAATCAGAAAGGAAAAAGCTATGTTTATTGCCGTCATTAAAATATTAGAAAAAAAACTCTTCGAATAAATTAGTTTCTTTATAGATACAAGATGTATATATTAAGAAAGTGTTTTATTTAATAAATATAAAAGTATTGGAGATATCGAAAAAGTCTTTTATATAATTAGACTGATTAAAATATTGATTTCATTAAGATATCAATAATTGTTTAATGCTCGGGTGGGCCAGGCTAGTTCAAAGCAAAAGCAGCTGGCCAATAGAAAGTAAAAGAAATCAGGCTTTTATTTTAATGCCAAGATCAGAGAAGTTGTAACACAGTAGTTGTAAATGCTCAAAGAGATAATTATAATTTACAAACACAAAAAAATCGGGCGAGGTCCACTGAAGAAAGAATATTGTACAAGATTTCCCAAATATTTGTATAAATTAAAAAAAAAAAAACACCATTTAAAATTAAAAAACTGCTGAAAAATAAGCCTTTCATTTAATAACAATATTTATTTTTATTTTTATCTTAGTCTTTTAAGCCGAAGCAATAATACACTTGGCTTTTAGTTTGCGAAAAAATACTTCTGAATTAAATCTAAAAATAATTTATAAAATTTATTCAAGTACTGTTAGTGAGACACGAATACCTCCTCAGTTTTCCCCAGTGATGACATAATATAATTATTATATAAGCGTTTCTCAAACTTTTTAGCTCACGACCTCAAAATGTTTTTCTAATCAATAATAATAAATAAATAAAATTTATAATTCCAGCAGAAGACACACTCTTTTATTGTCTCCTTCAATATATAAAAATTCTGCTACCCTCGGCACAAAAACTTTCAATTTAATGTATTAAACTGTTTTTGGTTTTTAAAAATTTAAATTTGTAAAAAAAAGCAATTAGAGTTATCATATTAGAACTTGAAATAAGTATAGCAAAAAAAAAAAGGTAGGTGAACATATCCTCTTGGGAGTAAAAGTTCACTTTTTATTAATCACATCGCTTACTTGACCCCTCAGGAGTATGTGTTTTAAATTTCAAGTCAATCGGTTAAGCCGTTTAGCTCTGGAGGTTGGTGAACATAGAGATATAGAATCCCAAATGTTTGAAAATATTAAAAAAAAAAAAACAAAAAACATATAAAAGAGAAGAAGGTGAAGAGCCTTTCCATTTATTCTTCCTCTTATTCTATATACGGGAATGTAAAATCCTATTTTTAATATAATATCTATTCACTAAGATAGACATTATCAAATAAGAAAGAGAGAGAGAGAAACGTTATAGTACATTAGATTTCTTTGTGGTTGAATTGTTTCTTTAAGAGAAAAGTTTCGATTGGAACCATCTAAATTAGAACAGCAAAAGGGCTTGACTCCTAGATTTGATATTATTTATTTATTAAGCATGTTTCATTATTCATTGATCTGATTACTTTTAATAACAATAACAAAATTTATATGAAACTTTTGCATTTCCTAAATTACTTATATAGGTACTTTATTTCCAGTGACAAGTAAATTTTATATCAATTAAATATAAATAATAATAGATATAAACATTTCTACGACATAATATAGGGTTTCTCACCGTCAATTTTCAAAAACATTTAGATAAATATGTTTTTGAATTTAACCATATTATGATTATAAATAAAAATATAAGGAGTAATGTTAAAACAAGATAACAAGTCCTTGATTAATCAAAATCTCCTTAAACTATTTTGATTAAAAAAATTGGCTGAAACCAAGGCATTTCGGTCTACAAAGAAGTTCTAATAAGTGAACATCGAAAACATATTTTTTGAGATAATAACTGTTTTGTCAAAATGTCTGTTAGTCTGTGCGTTACCAAATTTTGTGGAGGACCTAGCTCAAAAACTAGTGTGAATATCAAAATCAAATTTCACAGGTATTTTTGGTGCATTGGGATTAAGAGCTGATTGATTTGCACATCGACCCAAAATTAAGGGGAGGGGTGGGTTAAAATTTAAAATTATAATATTTTCAAACTAAAAATAAGCTGACGTGTTCTGATGTGGCCATCCACTTGACTTTTACCATATAACCTGGCCCCTAAAATTATTTATAATCATGTGGGGGAGGGGGGTTAGTTTTTTCATTTTTATACTCTGGGGTCCTTCTGATTATGTATACAAAATTTGGTTGAGTTTGGTAAATGGCCAAGATTTTCATTTTTGCCCCCCCCCATTTTGGGCGGTTAGGTTTTGCATTTTTATACTTCTGAGGTCCCACTGTTTATGTATACAAAATTTGGTTGAGTTTGCTCAAATGGCCTAGATTTTTAATTTTTAACCATCTTCCACCCCCTTTTTTTGGGTCGATATGCACCAAAATCTAATCAGCTCTTAATCTCAATGGACCAAATTTACGTGTGAATATCAATGATATTTAATTTGAATTAGAGTGCGATGAGAGTGTATGGTGGGTTTATTTTTATTTTTTATTTATTTTTTTAAATAGAAAATAAGAGATGAAATTTTCGCTATGCACCCTAATTGCATTCCATAGTTTATTGCTCTCCTTTATAGCACATACATAATTTTCGGCAACTTCCAAGTATAAATATCTTTTCTTTATTCCAGCCCTTTGTCCCCTACATCTGTTCTTTCGGCTCTAAGGCCATCCCCTGATAATTCTTTCATATTTACACTAAGTCATAAATAACCATCATATTAAAATTAAAATAAATTCTGTTCATTATTTTATGTTATCTTTAGTCAATGTTCTCCTGACGATGAGTTAAGAGCTCGAAATATATAGAGTAAACTAAAAAAATCTTTGTATTTTAATTTTTCTCCTTGTGAAACACCACCAACTCCAACCTAATTTAATATGTTTTTAGTTTTTAATTCTTGATAAATAAATAATTTTAGCCAATATTTTGTTCTAAATCACAACATCAATGAATACCTACTTATAAATATACTAAGCGAATTAGATTATTCATTATTGACTTTGATTAATAGCTATCTATATAATAAACAGAAGATCTTGGCCCTTGGAAAGCATTAGTTAAAAAACATGTGACCTGGTTATTTATTTTTAAGATTGGTTCTCATCAAATATATGATAGTACCTGGCCACCGAGCGATGCTCGGCAACTTTTGCTTCAGTTAAAAGCTATATATTAATCACACCCCCCCCCTCGCCACTTCACCCCACCTCCTGCACCCATCCACCCCACATCCACCACTTTCCTCGCCATCCCCGTACCCCTGTACCCCTACATCTCCCCCACCATCGCCCCTCACCTAGTTTTTTTTTGCATTTCAAGCCTTGTAGTGGTCCACAGATTATGTGTATATATGTATGTATAGGTACCTATATAAATAAATACCGTATAATAATTTTTTTTAATTAAATAACAATTTTTGAGTTCATCAATTAAATTGGCAAATTCTAAAATATAAAAAATACGTTTGTGGGACTTAAAACTCGATTTTTAATCAATTAAATTGCCCAACTTTTAATATATAATAATAATATGGCCATCGCCAACAGCGATCTAATTTTCCCATCTATGGGGTTTTTGGCATTGAACGATCAATTTTTTATTCCGGCCAAAGTAATGATTCAAAAAATTTATACTCTTTAAACTTTATCCTTATAATAGTAGCTATGCTTCAGAATTTTTACAGGTTTTTAGCTATTATAATTTTGAAGTCTATAACTTAATAATGTATAGAAATAGCAGTATTTTATCTAGCTGTAACTCCAAAATTATAATAGCTAAAAATCTGTAAAAATTCTCAAGGATAGCTAGTATTAGGAGGATAAAGTTTACAGAGTTTCAAATTTTTATAAACCATTACTTACTAAAAATTGATGGTTCAATGCCAAAAACCCTATGTTATTTAGATGAAAAACTTCTCGTACATCGATGTTCGGCAATGGTTAAAATTTAGATAGAGATTTGAAACATGGGGGATATTTTTTTTATTTATTTCCAACCTTATGAGGATCGGAGAGCATAAAAATTCGAAAATTCCCAAAAGAAGGTCGATCCACGTCTAATGTTTTGGTAATCAATTTTATTTGATAATATCAATTTTTTTTAATTTTCTTTATTGTCATTGAGAGATGTTTCGACAACGATGTGTCATCATCAGTCTCACAGACACTCTTTATATATGAGTTTACAGCAATACCAAATTATTTTTACAAAAATATTAAGTTGTTTGTCTAATGCATTAAATAAACAACTTATTTTTGTAAAAAAATTTTTTAATGATAATGATCAGAGAAGGAGTTACACCAAAAAGGTGCAGCCCCTAAAGGCCTGGGTTGGCCCCTCCATCGTGAAAAGAAGAAGAAAGAATTTTATGGGTTGGGCGGGGGTCGAAGGTATCTACGAGTCTTAAATAGCTGAAGGTTATAAGTAGCAGGAAAGATGGTGGCAGGGAGCGAGTTCCAGTCTCTGGTGGTCATAGGGATAAAAGAGTTGGCGAAACCGCTTGTTCGACTTTTATCCAATTTGACAGCGAAGGGGTGCTGAGCGTTAGAAAACCGCGTGTTTCTCGTAAAAGAGGGCATTAGGGGGATAATTGATTTCAGCTCGACTGAACAGACACTGTGATAGTATCAGTAGTACAGGGAAAGGGCAGAAACGGTTCTTCGGTGAGCCAGGGAGTCGAGTGAGTTGGTTAGAGCCGGGTCTCCTATTAGTTTAATTGCTCGCTTCTGAATTGCATCCAGTGTAGCAAGAGAATGCTTGGATGCACCCCTCCACAGATGAGAGCCATATTCGAAACAGGGACGAATTTGAGCCTTATACAGTATAAGAAGTTGACTGGGAGTATAACAGCGTCTAGACCTAAATAGGAGACCAACCTTGCGCGCTGCAGCTTTAGCAGTGGTTGAGATATGGTCATTCCATGAAAGGTCAGACCCTAGAGACCCTTTTGGATTTGTTGTAAACTATATATAAAGATTGTCTGTGAGACTGATGATGACAGATCGTTGTCGAAACGTCTCTCAATGACAATAAAGAATATTTATAAAAATATTGATATTATCATGTAAATTTGATTTCCCCCACCTATATCAGAGAGAAATTCAACACTCAAAATTTTGAATCTATATAAAAATTGAATAATTTCTCAGTGGAGCGAAGAAAAAGATGAATGAAAGATAATTTTAAAACTATTTTGATTATTTATATCCATCGATTAAATTAATAAGTTGTAGTAAGGACAATAGCTTATGCAAATATTTTTTATTTTATGCCAACGTTTCGTCAACTTTGTTAACTTCCTCAGGCTCAAACAAATTAACTTCTTTGCATATTTGTCATTTTATAAATATATTCTTAGCAAACACATATAGATCAGTCATCGAACAGATTGAAAAAAAAAATCAATCTGTTCGATGACTGGCCTATGTGTTTGCTAAGAATTAATATTTATAAAATGACAAATATGCAAAGAAGTTAATTTGTTTGAGCCCTGAGGAAATCAACAAAGTTGACTGTGAAACTACACACCCTTTACTTTATTAAATAAAGTTGACGAAACGTTTGCATAAAATAAAAAATATTTGCATAAGCTATTGTCCTTATTTCCCTACAACAACTTATTAATTATTTTAAAACGGTAAACCAATAGAAATGTATTCATGTTTTCTAGTTTATGCACAACGTTTTTGACATTTCATTCTATTATCTGATGAATTAGAAGTCAAAACGTTGTTAACAATTTTCAAATTGCATCATGGGTCGTCCAATCCGCTTGCAGCTCTTTAATCAAATTCTAAAATGGTTTTTAGTGGTTTAGCTTTATAAGTAGAGAAAATAGAAATCCTCCCTCCTACCCCTAATAAATTTAATTCTGGATGTGATCTTAATTGGGAAATAATTCAAAAACAGCCAATATATCGATTAAACTGTTTCGAAGACTTAGTCCTATCATCTTCAGATTGGAAAAATTAATTCATAAATAAAAAATAAATAAATATTTTTTTGTTGTAGTATAGGTTTTTAATACAAGCTGAAAAATGTATCCATAAAATTTTATTCTATTTTAATCTATGAAAAATATACCTTGCATTATAAAAGCTACAGAAGCATTAATTTCTTCAGATGATGATAGGAAAAAAGACATGGAAAGAATTGAATAATAGAAAAAATATATAACGTGACTGTTTTTTAAATCTTTCAGTTCCTTTTTGGATCAATTTATTTTGAAATGAATTTCCTTGATGAATTTTGGTGTGGGTTATTCTAGAATCGGTCTTATAGGTGTTGCAACTTCTTGATCAAACAACTTATTTCATCAATATGATAAAAAATTCTAAAACCATTGATTTAATATTAATAGCTAGACAGAGTTTCGAATATAATATCCTAAAATGAAACCTTTGTACAAAGCACATTTGTTTAAGCTAAAATAAATATAATTTAGTATTTAATTGATTTAGGAATCGTTGTTTACTTTTAGAAGAGGAAATAATTTCAGCTGTTTTTTTATTTAATGGCTTAACGAAAATATTTTTTTCTTATAGAGGAGTTTTTTTTTTTATCTTTTACAACTTCCTTTAATGAAAGCTTAGAAAATATTAAAAGAGATTTATGGCAAACAAAAATATAAATAACTATAGTGGTGATTTATTATTTTCATTTAATATTGTTTAGCATCAGAAGTCAAAGGATCTTTTGATTTGGAATATGGAATTTATTTCCTTGAATAAATAATATATAATATTACAAGATTAAATAATCATTGGGCGGATCTTTTTGTCTAGAAAAGGTTTTTGAATACTGAATTATAAATTGACTTAAAAGTAAATTATTATTATAAGGATTTCGACTCTTGGATTGTATGTTAAGATATCTTTAATTGCTCTATTAAATCCTTCAGGTTTTCAGGCAAAGAACATGACACTAAATATATATTATTTATCAATCTTTCGGTCATTTATTTGATATTTTCAGGATAAGAAGAAGTGTTAGAAAAAAAAAATAGATAATTACATTAAACATTAAATATAAGATAAAGGCACTGTTGGCTTTGTCATAATTACCATTTCGCGCAAAACATACCTCAAAACAACAATTAATTATTAAATATAAGTGTACTAGATTTGAAGGCGATATAATTTTTTTTTGGCTTTTCGGCCTTTCTAGCCATAAGCCCATTTACGATACTATTTATTTTTTAAATTTTGTCTCTACCCCGGTGGTCAGATTTTAGCCAAATGCCTCGAGTCGGATTCGAACCCTGGTCCACTTGGTTAGCAGGATGATACGCTACCGCCTAGCCTATCCGACCCCCCTGAAGGCGATATAATAAATAACAGAAAAAGTTAATAACGTCGAATAAGGTGTGTTTTTCGAACCGAAACCCTGATGGAGTATATTGGGAACAATTAATTTAGTATTAAAAGTACTCAAACCTTTGATTGAAATTACACCGGGTGAATTTTTTATCTTGTGACAGTCTTATAACTCAAAAACAATGCATTATTTGGAAAGTTTCAAATGAAAGTTTGTTTATATCGAGGGGAAACTAAACTACAGTATTGTTTGTCTACATAGAACAAGCTTTCATGGCTATTTCAATGTCAAGTTCTGTTTTTTAAATGGAACCCTATATTTTTCTATTTCTACTTAATCTACAAAAAAAAACTGAACAACTTTCACAAGAACTATTTTTTATACAACATCAAATAAACAAAATACATGAATCAATTAGATCTCAAAAAAATGATTAACAATTATTTTTAACAATTATTTAACTTGATTATCAAATAATAATGATTAAATATTTAATTATTAAATAAATAATTTAAAAATAATTAATAATTTAATAATTTTTTGACACTGTTCTGAGACATTCCAGAGTGTGTTGCAAGTCTTCTGGATGAATTCCAGTTCCAATTTCTTTATTTTGCCCTGTTCCAGTTTCTTCGTAGCCTTTACATTTCCTGTTTTTTTTTTAACAGATTTTACAACACAATAAAATGAAGCTTGTGAGGGTGTATTCCAATCAGAGAAAACGCTCGGTATCAACAATGAAGCCCCATAACACTTCTTCCACATTCACCGAATAAATTAAGACCATTTTAATTCTGTCTTCAACAAAAAAATGCTCCATTTTTTATTATGGTAATACAATATAACTATCTACTGGATTGACACGAGAAATAAACTTTTTAAACTCAAGAATTTTAACTAGTTCTATTAAGTAGAAAATAATCTCTTAAATCTGAGTTAAAACGAAGTTTTCATATCATTATAAACACTTATTTTCATTGTTATGACTTTTCGATTTAATAATTAATAATTTAATCATTATTATTTGATAATTAAGTTAAATAATTGTTAAAAATAATTATTAAGATTTTATTTTGGAGATCTAATGGATTCATGTATTTTGTTTATTTGATATCGTATAAGAAAATAGTTCTTATGAAAAAACTAAATATCTTGAAAAAAAGTACTAATGTTTGCGGCCCGATATGTACCAAAAACTAATCAGCGCTTCATTTTGTTAAAATAATGGTAGGTTTTCAATTTCATTTCAATCGGTGCAACGGTGTGGAAAAAATCGTGGACGAAAAAAAACGATAACATACATCCATAGATCGGCACAGACTAAATGAAAAAATCGCACTTTTTGGCCTCTGGACGAGACCTCATGTAATTTTCGGCAAAAGCGTCACGTGCTAAAATTCAACCTAATTGAATACTACAATTTGTGACTTTAATTGAGGTTCCGTGCAGTCCTTACCTGAGGACCCTTTTGAAGTCGCGCTTGCCGCGAGACCAATTACAATACTTTACCCATGCTTCGCATTGGATAAAGTGAAAACTCACCCGGTATAATAGATGTATCGAAGAAAATAGAAAAATTGTAACGGTTTATTAAACCATTATTCCGCGAATCTGTCTTTTAAACGATTTATTTGCCTAAAAATTTCAATTTTTTTCTAAATTGTCTTAAAATATTTTATTAATTAATTTTTTTAAATAAAATATTCAATAATCTTTTTAATATTATAAAGTGCTTTTTTATTATGATAGGAAATATTAATTTTGATATTATTTTAACTAGCCCCATTCAGCTTACATCTATATCTATATAGCCCGAGATATTCAAAAGATTATATTAAAGCTAAAGGAAAGATTTTTATACAAATTAGTCATATGACAAATAGTAAAAATTTGCACTTGTCTAACGTTCTATCTTGGGATTTGAGAATATTAAGGTAGATATTGATTTAAATGACGAAGGCTTACCTTAAACATTGAATATCCTTAATATAATCCATTCTCCAATTCAATCATATTAGAAAATTTTATAAAGAAACATTTGTTTCATTTTAGGATATTTACTCAGTAACGGTTCAAACTTAACTGAATTTCAAAACCAAAAAATGAATTCCTAAGACAGACTTAACGCGCTCTGATGGAAAATTGAAGAATTTCTTTTCCTACGATTTTTAAAATATAATTCTAGTGAATAAAGAAAAAATATTATTTCAAATAGTTTTTGAAAAGTAAATATTTTCTTTTGAGCTGAAATAGTCAAGTAAAAAGATTCGCTCCAACTCAGAAAGTGTTGGTCCAGGTTACAACCCGGGCCTGTATCATTTGCTTAGCTCACATTCTTAAACCGAGTGGACATTTTTTCTATCAAATTAAAAACAAATTTTAAAAACTGATTAATTTAAATATTTTCTAAGGTCATCTAAAAATAAATAAAAATAAAAATATTATAAATAAATAAATAGAATTGAAAAAAATTTGTTTTGCCGAGAGTAACAGAGTTGTTGATTCATAAAGATAAACCAAAGAGTTTTTGTCCTCTGCATAATTTTTTTTTCTTTTAAAATTCATGGATTCAAGCCCGTAGAATTTTTTCTTGTAGATTTACAAAAATATAACGATTTTTGGATTATGTCTATTTTAGATATAAATTATAAATAGAAACGTGATATACACCGATCTAAATTAGCACATAACGAAATATGTAAATAAAATGAGCTCATGTGTACATCCACATGACTTTACAAAAAACTTGCCCCCTCCCTTATATTTAATATTTATTAAAATACTACATAATCATTTACCCCTCACCTCTAAATTTTGGACACATTTTAAATGATAATCTTCTATAGCAAATATAAATATTTTTCGATATATGTTTGGAAATTTTATTATTTTAAGTGGATATCGATGAGCTAGATCAAAAAAGGGAGAAGATAATTTACTCTATCTTTTTATTCATAAAACCGACATTTCGGAGGCTATTCCCTCCTTCTTCAGGGTTTTGAAAAGTCAGTGAAGGAAATCCTATGGGACATTCCCTCTGAGTCCTCTTTAGGCAGTAACAATAATATACAGTATTGTATTTCATTCTCAGCAGAATTATAATGTAGTAATTTAAATTATTTTAAATTATTTTTGAGCCCCCTGCCGCCCCTTTAGGTCACTATCAATTTCCCATAATTAGTGTGAGTCATTTTCATAAGGTCATTAGATGCGTATGCCAAATTTCTTAGAAATTGATCAAAGGGTCTCGTAGTTATGACTCTTTTACTTTTATCCAATGCAAAGCATGGAAAAGTATTGTAATCGGTCTCGCGGCAAGCGCGACTTCAAAGGGTCCTCAGGTAAAGACTACGGAACCCATGGACTCAATTAAAGTCACAAATTGTAGTATTCAATTAGGTTGAATTTTAGCACGTGACGGTTTTGCCAAAAATTACATGGGGTCTCGTCGAGAGGCCAAAAAGTGTAATTTTTTCATTTAGTTCGTGCGGATGTATGTATGTACATATGTTATCGTTTTTTCGTCCACGATTTTTTCCACACCGTTGCACCGATTGAAATGAAATTTAAAACCTACCATTAGTTTAACAAAAGCTGATTCATTTTTGGTACATATCGGCTCACAAACATTAGTACTTTATTTCAATACTTTTTTAGTTTTTTCTAAATATCTTGAAAATGTTAATGAAATTTAATATCCTAATTAAGTACCTTGGGGACCACAAAAAGGTTAAATAAAGTTTTTAGTAAAATTATATTTTAAAGTACTTTACTCTAGAGTAAGATAGTACTTTTTTAATTTTTTATTTTAAATTCTTTAGAATTTAGTATCTGGCCACCTGTCCTTATTTCCTTACAACAACTTATTAATATTATAATAATATTTACTTGGAAGAATCGGAGAAAGAACCTTGTAGAAGAGTCTGAAGAAGAGAAGAGGTCAGATGATGGGGTACACACTGAGACATGGGGGACTGCTTAGGGAATCTTGGAGGGGGAGGTGGGAAAGAAAAGGGGAAGGGGAAGGCCCAGATCAGAATATTTCAACCAAATAATTGGGGATATGGGATGCGAGACATTTAGAGAGGTCAAACACCTGGCGGGGGACAGAGGAGACGGGTGGTTGCGTCAAACCAGTCTTAGGACTGTATTCTCAATGATGATGATGAATATTTACATACAATTCATTACAAAAAATATATTTTCTTAAACATAAACTTCTCGGCCTCCACCTTCTCGAACAAATTCCTAGTTATCCTTCTGGTGTTCATATTTAAAAATTTTAAACCTTGAGCAATTAAGCCTAACTCAAAAAATTTCCGAGGATGGCACCACCTTATGGCATCGCCTGAAACTAGACAACCTGTAATGCTGACTAGCATTCAAATTGCATTCTTCAGATTTCTTTAAATTCAATCTCTATTGTTTTTACTTTATCCAATGCGAAGCATGGTTAAAGTATTATTAAACCAATTATTTTACATGAATTTATGCATACATTGTTTTTAAGCTTCGATTCCGGAGATTACTTCTCCACCATCGAGTGTCCTTGATCATCTTTTAGTCCTTGTTTTTAATAAGAGGAAAAAACTAATTAAAGAAAAAAACCTCTTTTCCGATAATTATTCAAATACCATAGTTCATCAATCCTTTTCCTCGTTCGGTTAAAGTATTGTATTTTGGTAGAATGATGAGGATTATATCGAAAGAACGTCCCTGCACTTAATAGCTACTAAGAACATGATATTGATTGTGAAACCTAGAAAATTTTACGATTTAAAATAGATGGATTGTTTAGTTTCTGTTATACCTATATATACAGAATTATATGTTTATTTGAATAAAGCAAAGGACAACCTCCTTAAGAATAATCAATTCTTCTAATCTCGGAAAACAAAAAGATTTAAATTTAAAATATTATATTCGTTTATTTCTTAAAAAAATCTGCGAAAATTTTTAACTAGTATAATTTGTAATTATTATTTAAATAAAAGATCGCATTTAAAAACCTATGTTTATTTAGTATTAAAAAGCTATTTATATAATTAAAGGAATCGTAGGGAGTTGGACTAGACTTTAAATTAAATTAAATATAAGTTTTGATTAAATATGCTATACGTTCTGTTAGCTGTTTTGCAACTTTCTCAGTGGCTCATTTATTAAACTTATTTGTCAGGATTTTTAACTAAGAGAAAAACATTTCAAACAGTATTCCTTTTCTATCACAATTCATTCAATTCATCAAATAACATAAAATGTAAACCTTTTAAACAAAGTAATTGTTTTCTGTCAAAAAACTAAAAGAATCAAATTGAACAAAGAATTTTATTTTTTATTTTATTTAAGATGTCATTAAGAAGAAAATAATCTTCTTAATGACATCTTAAATAAAATTAAAAAAAATTCTTTGTTCAATTTGATTCTTTTAGTTTTTTGACAGAAAACAATTACTTTGTTTAAAAGGTTTACATTTTATGTTATTTGATGAATTGAATGAATTGTGATAGAAAAGGGAATACTGTTTGAAATGTTTTTTTCTTTAGTTAAAAATCCTGACAAATAAGTTTAATAAATGAGCCACTGAGGAAGTTGCAAAACAGCAACGAAACGTATGGCATATTTAATCTAAAATTTGTATTTAATTTAATTTAAAGTCTTGTCCAACTCCCTACGATTCCTTTAATTATTAATCATGAACACGAATAATGAGCTATTTATATAAATATATAAAAAAATCAGAGTAAAAATTGAAAAAACAGGTAAAATATACAAAAAACATCTAAAAAACATTATTCAATAATACGGAATAATGTACATTTGATGATAAAATTTTTTTAATTAAACTTTTTTTATAAATTTTATTAAACCAATTATTTTACATTAATTAATGTAACATGTATTTTTGCTTCGATTCCGGAGATTAACTTCTCCACCAATCGAGTGTCCTTATCTCATCTTTAGTCCTTGTTTTTAATAAGAGGAAAAATCTAATTAGATAAAAACCCTCTCTTTCCGATAATTATTTCAATTCCATTTGGTCCACCTCTCCCATCTTCATCCATTTCCATCCTTCCTTTTTAATTAAACTTTTTTTTTTTTTTTTTTTTTATAAATTTTATTAAACCAATTATTTTACATTAATAATGTATACATTGTATTTTGCTTCGATTTCGGAGATAACTTCTCCACCATCGAGTGTCCTTATTTATCTTTAGTCCTTGTTTTTAATAAGAGGAAAAATCTAATTAGATAAAAACACCTCTTTTCCGATAATTATTTAAATTCCATTATTCCCCAATCAAATCGATTGGTATTCTCCTCCTCCTCTCCTCCTCCTTTTCCTCATTTAATTAAACTTATTATTGCTAATTAAAATATATTGATATTTATTTCTTTTAATTAATGAGATTTAAATTTCAAAAAATAAAGATTAATTATAGATTATATTTTATAAAAATAGTATAACTTTTTCATTTCCTAAGTTTTATTTGATTGATTAATAAAATTATGAATATATTATATATTTATAAAATGTTTCTTATAAATAAATTTTTATTTTTTAATTTATTAAAGTTAAGCAAGAATTTTTCAATTTTCAAAATAAAAATTAGGAATAAATAATTGATTAAAATTGTATAATAAATTTCTATGCACACATTTATTTTTTCATATATCAGACTTTTATAAACGTAAATAAGTTGAGACATCTATAAGAAAACTTCATTCGCTTATCGAGTTGTGCTGGTATGAGTTTTTTGAATTCATAGCAAAACCTTGAGTGAAATAACATCCGAAGAGGAGGAGACTTTGTGGCAACGCCTGAATTTAGGCAACTCTTTGACGCGTAGCAAAAATGATTGCATTCTTCAGGCTTCGATGAAATCAATTGATAATTTGTTCTCTGAAGATGTTATTTATTAAGGAAATCGAAATTTCTGAAACTCGATATAAAAAAATATTTTAAAATTTTTGGTATTTATCTCCTACACAGAATAACTAGCAAGAACTTTATTCCATTTGAAAATTAATTTAATATTTGTGTACGGCCGTCGCCTATTAGTTCCGTTTTCTGCCACCGGAGGCCGCTGGCCATTCATTGTGATTCCTGATCTAACTGAGATTCTTCGCTGTATGATATACCTTGGGGATCAGTTACAACATAGTTTCCGATTTACTCTCAACTCGTGATATTTATGAGTAAATCAAATGATACAGCGAGGAATATTCGCGGTATCAAAGTAATACCGCGGCGCCGGAAAAAGCTGAGATCGACAAGAAAGTCAAGCGTCACAGCATCCATGGAATGATGGAGGAAGAAAATGTGATTCGACCGCATCAGGAAATGGCGCAACTGACCCTCGACGAGAAAAAGTTCCTATTGGCTGTTGAGAGAGGCGATGTCGCGTCAACAAGACGGATGTTACAGCGAGCCCAAGAGACTGATTATATCAATATCAATTGCGTTGATCCTCTGGGAAACTATGTTGTAACTGATCCCCGCTCGCCAAGGTATATCATACAGCGAAGAATCTCAGTTAGATCAGGAATCACACTAAATGGCCAGCGCCTCCGGTGGCAGAAAACGGAACTAATAGGCGACGGCCGTACAATTTTGAATCACATTTTATTTATTATTTATTATATGAATATTATTTCTTTAGACAAATTAGCTATTTCCATATATTTACAGTGTAAAAAGTATATTTTATATTTTATATTATTATAATTTGTATAATTTGAATATAAATAAATATGAAAACTTTTTTGGAAAAATGTTAGTATTTTTTAATAGAGAAAATTATTACTTAAATCTGGGAAAAATTTAATGCCTTGCAATATATATATATATATATAAATTCTGATTTATAGCCGAAACCATTTGCTGATAAAAATAAATCGATTAAATATAAATAAGGGCTGTAAGCAACTTAAAAAATGAATATAAGATATGATCACTCCACAATTTATTTATTTTATATTAGGTGGAATTTATTTTGAGTAAATTAGCAGTATTAGTAAAAATTATTAAAAAAATGATTTTATAAATTAAAATGAAAAGTATTTTAGATATTTTTATAATTTTATATAGTATACTTTTTTATTTGATTAAAATGAAAAAGAAAAATTTAGCTACAACATCATCAATCATTTGTTTCAGATTTAAACCAAAATATAAAAACACTTATTATATAAGAAAGAAGAGAGAAGATAAGAATTCATTGGAAGAATACAGCCGCATAAAATGGGAGTAAATAATGAAAGAATAACATGAGGCACATAGAAGTAAAATAAAGTTGAAAAAGAATAATATATACATGTACGAGAGAAGATAATTAAGCTCTCTGTAAGCGACGTTTCTAGTTGGAAACATGTACAAATAAAGATTAAGAGCGTTATTAAGAAAAATAAATCATGAGAAGTTCAAAAGAAGGAAATCGATGGTTAGTTTAACTGTAATTAATTTTCATTTTAAATAATCACGAAAGATTTTAATTTGTTGTTTTGGTTAATTTATAAATGAAGAAGGGGTAGTTGTTTCCTGGAAGCTGATGTGTACCTACTTTGGCCAGTCTCTTTGAAGAAAGAGACTCCAAAGAAAAAACAGAGAGTTGCCCACCTGTTGTCATTTTGAAAGGGGCTTCGGATTAACGTTAGGTTATTATTCTCAAAGTTTCTTTCATTTGTATTCAATTTCTAATCAATTTCAAGTTATATTTCGTGATGTGTGTGTTTGTTTGTTTTAGCTGAAGAAGTGGTGGTTGGTTTGTGGGGGCTGATGAGTACTTTGCTCAACTCTTCATGATCCACGCGAGTCTCGTAGCTATGGTAAGAAATTTCATTTAATAGTTACATATTAATTTTGTATTGCAGTACAATAAATATAATAATATTAATTATATAAATAATTTTGTTTTAAATTTCATAATATTATTAGAAATTTAAGAAAAATATTAGCGAAATTTCACCTCTAACATACTTTATATATTTAAATCGATTCCTATTTAGTTATTTAATATTTCAATCATATTATATAGTAAATTCGATCAATTTTTAATATTCATATCAAATTATAATGTAGATAATTATTTTGAATTTTAATAAATATGTAGAAAATTTCATCTTTATGATTATTCAATATTGAATTTTCATAAATTGTATTAACAGAAGGAATACTTAGTTTTTTTATTTTAATTCTATTATTAGAGAATATTTCTGAATAATATTCTATACATATAGGTACTGGTTTTCATAGATAACATAAACTTCGAGAGGATGGATGATGGTCGTTTCTCCTGATGAACTGTTTCGTACCGTGGATGTTTCTCATTCGCTTGGACGCTTGGACCACCACTTGATGGAGGGACGTTTTCATCATCGTGCCAAGGGATTTTCGTCTGCGATTATTCGATCTTCTGATTTCTTCTTATACATATTTCAACGAATGTATGTATTCTCACTCACGCGGGGCGCAGATTCTATTCTATTAAATATTCCTTTAGCTCGATCGATTTTATAGATTTTTTTCGAAAATTTCAATCTACTTGAAACATTATTTTGATTAAATAAATAGGTATTTAGCTAGTTATTTAGATAATAATTAAATATCATTAGAATGACACCTTAGACCGTAGGATGTCTTTTTGTTCCTCTTTCAGAAACAGGTTCTCATCATTACCCCTTTAATACCTATGTAGAAAATTGAGTAAATATTATTTTTAAAATTTTCAATAAATTTAACTAAAACTACATTCAATTTGGATTTTAAATGAAATAATAATTAATTTCACTTCAATTAGTTTTTTCATTTTGTTTACATTTTCAATCATAAGAGAAATTAAATTTTAACGTTGAAATAATTATTCAAGATATTGTAGTATTTTAAATATTTTATTTTTTCATTAAATATAATTAAAGGAATAGGGTTTTCAGTGACCATTAATACCTCGATAACCAAGCGCACGCCTATGCAACTCCTGCATACAGGCGTACCGTCTAATTAGACAGGAAGGAAGGAAGGATGTGGATGCAGAGTAAAATGGATGGTGCGATGGGTGGGTGTATGGTACATCATTGTTGTAAGTAACACTCGATCTCTCGTCTTCCCAGATCGTGTTATAGGGTGTTTCTCTCTACTATTTAGGGACCCATCCGTCCACCATCCATTTATTCCCGACCACCGAGAGGGACAACGCAGTCTCCTCTTTTTGATAATTTCAAAAAGACATCGAAAAAGGTTTATTTTAGTTTTAAGATAAATATTAGGAATGAATAGAATAGAAAGGTGTGTGGTTGATATAACGATGTTTAGTATTTTGTGTGTCCATTAGGTGGTATAGAGTACCTAAGAACTGCTCTAATACCTACTAGAATATAAGAAGGGTGTCCTCTCTATCTTTCTTTCTTTCTTTCTTTCTTTTTGGAATGCAATGTCTTATGTGTATGTATATGTTTTATGTATTTTCAGGTTCAACAAACACACACAATATACTAGACATTATAATAATTAACCACAAATATGCCTTTTTAGTTTAGGTTCAGTTTATCTATAAAACTGAATTTCCGCGAATATACTCCTCCTAGGTGAGGAATTAGATTATAGGGGGCGATGTTTGAATTTTTGTGAGAATATATATCTGCGCCTTCGCCAACGATGTGTGTGTAATTATATTTGGGGTTTAGGCCTTTTAATTTTTAATTATGGATATATGCCGACTGTTTTGGGTATAGGATGCAATGTCAAGTATATTACTCAGATGTATAGTCTGGCGTAGGTGTTGTTTTCGCTAGTTTTAAGAACCCTCACCGTGTAGCGCGATTGTGCCGGGTTGAAGGGTTGCCCGGACGACAGGCAAATTAGGGACCTCCAGCATTCGAGGTGGTATAGCTTGACTGTGCATCAGATACCCGAGAGATAGGTCATATCCTCTATCTGAGTGAGAGTGTGTGTGATTTCGATATTTGTCGAAAGACTATATTAGAAAAGTCTTTCATTTGGAAACCGATTATATGATGCTAGGCGGTTGAGAAACGGGTGAGATTCTTGGATAAGCAGCATGTTAGGGTTTCTCTTAGGGATCTATGTTTGTTCGATAGGGTTTCTTTTTTCAGCAGACATACTGTGGACCTTGAAACTTACGCTGTTTTTCAAACGACTAGGTATACTTTTTGGTAAATAATCGGTGTCCCATCGTAATTTTATTTAATTGCTGAACCAATTCAAAACTCTATTCTCTTTAGTTCGTTTCGATATCTCTCATGCGTAGGTGGGAAGAGAGAATTGAATTTGGTATTTTTTGATAAGAAATCTTTTTGATGATTCTTATCCTAGGTAACTTGTATGTGACTGATGTGTTTTTCTTCTTCTTTCTTCCACTTTATATTTTCTTTCGGGGTGGGCGCGTTTTCTCGTTCGTCACATTTTCCGGTCACATTTGAGACTTTCTGATTTCGGTTCGTTACGCGACGGTATATTAAATCCGCGACATTTTCATCTCGATTAGGATTTCTAGGCCATACTGAGCCTAGCGTGTGTCGTTATATTATTCGTGTGCGCGTTCGCGATCGTCTCAAGCCAGAAGACCAGCCTCTTGAAGAAAGAAGAGACAGTGCTAGTTGGCCACCTGTTGCCATTTTGATTGGGCTTTGGGTTAACGTTTCATTTAGACCATGAAGCCATCAGAGCGCAACCAAGTGGTTTCTTCGGTTAGTATTCTAAATATTCTCTCTTTCTTTCTATTTCAATTTCAATTTCAAGACAATATTTAATCATGTGTGTGTTTCTTTTTTATTTAGCTGAAGATGGGAGGTTGGTTTGTGGGGGCAGAGTTTTCACGAGCCATCTCTTCAAGGCGTCTACAAGTCAGGACTTTGGTACGCATTCTTACTCAATGGATTATCCATTTATTTCAATGAAAATTAAATTATCACCTGACCTAATGATAATAGATTCACATTTTGACATTGAAATACAAACACATTTTATTATTTGTAAATTAAATAAAATATTAATTTAATTTTCTATCAGCAATATTTCTATAGATTTATTTATTTATTTTCTTCTATTTCATGTCTTTATAACCTGTTGGTTTATGTTGACGTCCATTGCTTCACCTGGACATACATTTGTGTTCTTCCACCATTCTATCAATAATAGTGAGTATAAAATTAGTTTATACGAATAGTTTCAATTATTAATAACAATGTCGAGTCCAATAAAGTACTGTCTGTCCGTGTCTACTTTCTTTTAGTACATACTCCTCCGTAGATAATTGTTTACATCTGAGAGTGGGTATGTACTAATTGAAAGTTTCTACTAATGTACATATATTTTGAGATGTTCAATCTAGTTTCAAAAACTACATCAATAGAGTTGTGCTGAACTGGTATTTGGCTCGAGATGTACGAAAAGAGCAATGACGTCTTCCTTTCTTCTCAAATTGACATCACCTTTAATATGTTCATCACCTTTTGAATCGAACTTCTTGCTTATGTATACAACCATTTTGGACGATCGGCTAGTTTCAACTAAGTGAGTAACTTTTTAGAAACTACCCTCAAACTTATTCGATTTTTTTGAAAATAATTTATTTAATTTACTTATTGTATAGATCCAATCATATATTTGTAATTATTTGTTTCAGGAATTCTTGTTCAGGATTCAATGATTTTAACAAATTGTATTCATCATTATATACAAAAAAACAAAAAAAAAAAAAAAAATATAAAAATTAAAAAATTAAAAATAATATAAAATAAGAAACAAAATAAAAATATAAAAACTACTTCATAAAAAAAAATTAATAAAAAAAATAAATAAATAAAAATAAAAAAGACGTTAAAAAAATCATTAAAAAATAATAATAATTATAAGATTGACATACCGTTCTACAGTGGCCATATACTGAACCACTCATCCGGATCATGTGTGGGAGGATCGGAGGGCTATAAGGGGAGATGTGGAGGCCCTTTAAAAAAAAAAAATAATAATAATAATGATAATTAATGTCAAAAATGAAAAAATATTACTTATTCATGCGCCACATTACGTTGCAGGATCCCGTAGTGATGGTGAAAGTAGCCTGTAATAAGCTCTGTTCTCTATAGAACAACGAATTTTGAAATGTTCTATGAGCAAATCCAGGTCGTGTGACAAGGCGTGAATAAGTAAATAGTAAAAAAGATTGACAATCTATCATTTGAACAAGCTAAAAGTGAAAAATATTTTAAAAAGGTAAATTATAATTAATTTTAGTGTAATTTCTTATTTGAAAAAAAAATGTTTTATATATTATAGTTAATGAAGTTGTTTTATTTGTATTTTTTAGTTGAAAGATTGTCAACGTCTTCAATTACAAATATATTTTAAACGAATAAGGAAATTGAATTAAATTCCAATCATGGAAAGAGGACACTCGTCGCTTCTTGTAGATACTATTATTTGAAAAATTAAGATTTTCAATCAATACATATTACCTACTGAATAACTTGTTGATAAGAAACGGTGTGCCAATATATACAAGATAATTTGGGTTTAGACATCAAATGATAAGATCGGAAACAAGAGAAATCGTCGGTAAGTGGCTAATCAGTGTTTATGTTCATTTTTATTTACGAACATGAATTTAGGTCATTTATCAAAGATTTTAATAGATATGTTTACATTGCATATATGTCTAGTTGCCCGGAAAGCGTACTAGTGCTTAGATTCGTATCACGATTAGACAAGACCATCCCTCATGCAATGTAATAATATCTATTAAAATCTTTGATAAATGACCTAAATTAATGTTCGTAAAATTAATTGATTCAATATCACATGTTGATTTTGAGAAA
This sequence comes from Forficula auricularia, assembly GCA_024734495.1. Lineage (NCBI taxonomy): Eukaryota > Metazoa > Arthropoda > Insecta > Dermaptera > Forficulidae > Forficula > Forficula auricularia. The sequence continues at coordinate 428,327 of JALMQS010000621.1, forward strand.
AAAATCAATCTTTCTTTCTCAAATAGATAATCAATTCTTTACAAAAATTTTCCTTCGCATTGGTCCGATGCTGAATCTTTATTTCAGTTAAGCATTCATTTTTACTATTCCAATCGAGTTGAATGGAGTGAAAATACTTGGCTTTCGTTATAATTGCATGTTTGGAGGTGATGGTCTCAAGGGTCTCGACTAGTTGCCCGGAAAGCGTACTAGTGCTTGGGTTCGAGTCCCGAGGGGACAAGACCCTCCTACATGCAATGTAAACATATCTATTAAAATCTTTGATAAATGACCTAAATTAATGTTGGTAAAATTAATTGATTCAATATCACAAATTGATTTTGAGAAAAAATTCAATCTTTGTTTCTTAAATAGATACTAAATTCTTTACAAAACATTCATTTTTCTTGTTTAAGACATTATTTTTTAATTTGTTGTTTTGATTAATTTATAGATGAAGAATGGGTGGTTGGTTTGTGGGGGCTGATCAGTACTTTGCCAGTCTTTTGAAGAAAGGAGACCTCAAGAAAAGACAGCTAGTTGGCCAAATGTTGTCATTTTAAATGGGCTTCGGATTATCGTTTAATTTAGAAGAGGAAGTTATCAGTTCGCAATCAAGTCGTTTCTTCGGTTATTATTCTCAAAGTTTCTTTCATTTGTATTCAATTTCTAATCAATTTCAAGTTATATTTCGTGATGTGTGTGTTTGTTTGTTTTAGCTGAAGAAGTGGTGGTTGGTTTGTGGGGGCTGATGAGTACTTTGCTCAACTCTTCATGATCCACGCGAGTCTCGTAGCTATGGTAAGAAATTTCATTTAATAGTTACATATTAATTTTGTATTGCAGTACAATAAATATAATAATATTAATTATATAAATAATTTTGTTTTAAATTTCATAATATTATTAGAAATTTAAGAAAAATATTAGCGAAATTTCACCTCTAACATACTTTATATATTTAAATCGATTCCTATTTAGTTATTTAATATTTCAATCATATTATATAGTAAATTCGATCAATTTTTAATATTCATATCAAATTATAATGTAGATAATTATTTTGAATTTTAATAAATATGTAGAAAATTTCATCTTTATGATTATTCAATATTGAATTTTCATAAATTGTATTAACAGAAAGAATACTTATTTTTTTATTTTAATTCTATTATTAGATAATATTTCTGAATAATATTCTATACATATAGGTACTGGTTTTCATAGATAACATAAACTTCGAGAGGAAGGATGATGGTCGTTTCTCCTGATGAACTGTTTCGTACCGTGGATGTTTCTCATTCGCTTGGACGCTTGGACCACCACTTGATGGAGGGACGTTTTCATCATCGTGCCAAGGGATTTTCGTCTGCGATTATTCGATCTTCTGATTTCTTCTTATACATATTTCAACGAATGTATGTATTCTCACTCACGCGGGGCGCAGATTCTATTCTATTAAATATTCCTTTAGCTCGATCGATTTTATAGATTTTTTTCGAAAATTTCAATCTACTTGAAACATTATTTTGATTAAATAAATAGGTATTTAGCTAGTTATTTAGATAATAATTAAATATCATTAGAATGACACCTTAGACCGTAGGATGTCTTTTTGTTCCTCTTTCAGAAACAGGTTCTCATCATTACCCCTTTAATACCTATGTAGAAAATTGAGTAAATATTATTTTTAAAATTTTCAATAAATTTAACTAAAACTACATTCAATTTGGATTTTAAATGAAATAATAATTAATTTCACTTCAATTAGTTTTTTTCATTTTGTTTACATTTTCAATCATAAGAGAAATTAAATTTTAACGTTGAAATAATTATTCAAGATATTGTAGTATTTTAAATATTTTATTTTTTCATTAAATATAATTAAAGGAATAGGGTTTTCAGTGACCATTAATACCTCGATAACCAAGCGCACGCCTATGCAACTCCTGCATACAGGCGTACCGTCTAATTAGACAGGAAGGAAGGAAGGATGTGGATGCAGAGTAAAATGGATGGTGCGATGGGTGGGTGTATGGTACATCATTGTTGTAAGTAACACTCGATCTCTCGTCTTCCCAGATCGTGTTATAGGGTGTTTCTCTCTACTATTTAGGGACCCATCCGTCCACCATCCATTTATTCCCGACCACCGAGAGGGACAACGCAGTCTCCTCTTTTTGATAATTTCAAAAAGACATCGAAAAAGGTTTATTTTAGTTTTAAGATAAATATTAGGAATGAATAGAATAGAAAGGTGTGTGGTTGATATAACGATGTTTAGTATTTTGTGTGTCCATTAGGTGGTATAGAGTACCTAAGAACTGCTCTAATACCTACTAGAATATAAGAAGGGTGTCCTCTCTATCTTTCTTTCTTTCTTTCTTTCTTTTTGGAATGCAATGTCTTATGTGTATGTATATGTTTTATGTATTTTCAGGTTCAACAAACACACACAATATACTAGACATTATAATAATTAACCACAAATATGCCTTTTTAGTTTAGGTTCAGTTTATCTATAAAACTGAATTTCCGCGAATATACTCCTCCTAGGTGAGGAATTAGATTATAGGGGGCGATGTTTGAATTTTTGTGAGAATATATATCTGCGCCTTCGCCAACGATGTGTGTGTAATTATATTTGGGGTTTAGGCCTTTTAATTTTTAATTATGGATATTGCCGACTGTTTTGGGTATAGGATGCAATGTCAAGTATATTACTCAGATGTATAGTCTGGCGTAGGTGTTGTTTTCGCTAGTTTTAAGAACCCTCACCGTGTAGCGCGATTGTGCCGGGTTGAAGGGTTGCCCGGACGACAGGCAAATTAGGGACCTCCAGCATTCGAGGTGGTATAGCTTGACTGTGCATCAGATACCCGAGAGATAGGTCATATCCTCTATCTGAGTGAGAGTGTGTGTGATTTCGATATTTGTCGAAAGACTATATTAGAAAAGTCTTTCATTTGGAAACCGATTATATGATGCTAGGCGGTTGAGAAACGGGTGAGATTCTTGGATAAGCAGCATGTTAGGGTTTCTCTTAGGGATCTATGTTTGTTCGATAGGGTTTCTTTTTTCAGCAGACATACTGTGGACCTTGAAACTTACGCTGTTTTTCAAACGACTAGGTATACTTTTTGGTAAATAATCGGTGTCCCATCGTAATTTTATTTAATTGCTGAACCAATTCAAAACTCTATTCTCTTTAGTTCGTTTCGATATCTCTCATGCGTAGGTGGGAAGAGAGATTGAATTTGGTATTTTTTGATAAGAAATCTTTTTGATGATTCTTATCCTAGGTAACTTGTATGTGACTGATGTGTTTTTCTTCTTCTTTCTTCCACTTTATATTTTCTTTCGGGGTGGGCGCGTTTTCTCGTTCGTCACATTTTCCGGTCACATTTGAGACTTTCTGATTTCGGTTCGTTACGCGACGGTATATTAAATCCGCGACATTTTCATCTCGATTAGGATTTCTAGGCCATACTGAGCCTAGCGTGTGTCGTTATATTATTCGTGTGCGCGTTCGCGATCGTCTCAAGCCAGAAGACCAGCCTCTTGAAGAAAGAAGAGACAGTGCTAGTTGGCCACCTGTTGCCATTTTGATTGGGCTTTGGGTTAACGTTTCATTTAGACCATGAAGCCATCAGAGCGCAACCAAGTGGTTTCTTCGGTTAGTATTCTAAATATTCTCTCTTTCTTTCTATTTCAATTTCAATTTCAAGACAATATTTAATCATGTGTGTGTTTCTTTTTTATTTAGCTGAAGATGGGAGGTTGGTTTGTGGGGGCAGAGTTTTCACGAGCCATCTCTTCAAGGCGTCTACAAGTCAGGACTTTGGTACGCATTCTTACTCAATGGATTATCCATTTATTTCAATGAAAATTAAATTATCACCTGACCTAATGATAATAGATTCACATTTTGACATTGAAATACAAACACATTTTATTATTTGTAAATTAAATAAAATATTAATTTAATTTTCTATCAGCAATATTTCTATAGATTTATTTATTTATTTTCTTCTATTTCATGTCTTTATAACCTGTTGGTTTATGTTGACGTCCATTGCTTCACCTGGACATACATTTGTGTTCTTCCACCATTCTATCAATAATAGTGAGTATAAAATTAGTTTATACGAATAGTTTCAATTATTAATAACAATGTCGAGTCCAATAAAGTACTGTCTGTCCGTGTCTACTTTCTTTTAGTACATACTCCTCCGTAGATAATTGTTTACATCTGAGAGTGGGTATGTACTAATTGAAAGTTTCTACTAATGTACATATATTTTGAGATGTTCAATCTAGTTTCAAAAACTACATCAATAGAGTTGTGCTGAACTGGTATTTGGCTCGAGATGTACGAAAAGAGCAATGACGTCTTCCTTTCTTCTCAAATTGACATCACCTTTAATATGTTCATCACCTTTTGAATCGAACTTCTTGCTTATGTATACAACCATTTTGGACGATCGGCTAGTTTCAACTAAGTGAGTAACTTTTTAGAAACTACCCTCAAACTTATTCGATTTTTTTGAAAATAATTTATTTAATTTACTTATTGTATAGATCCAATCATATATTTGTAATTATTTGTTTCAGGAATTCTTGTTCAGGATTCAATGATTTTAACAAATTGTATTCATCATTATATACAAAAAAACAAAAAAAAAAAAATATAAAAATTAAAAAATTAAAAATAATATAATATAAGAAACAAAATAAAAATATAAAAACTACTTCATAAAAAAAAATTAATAAAAAAAATAAATAAATAAAAATAAAAAAGACGTTAAAAAAATCATTAAAAAATAATAATAATTATAAGATTGACATACCGTTCTACAGTGGCCATATACTGAACCACTCATCCGGATCATGTGTGGGAGGATCGGAGGGCTATAAGGGGAGATGTGGAGGCCCTTTAAAAAAAAAAATAATAATAATAATGATAATTAATGTCAAAAATGAAAAAATATTACTTATTCATGCGCCACATTACGTTGCAGGATCCCGTAGTGATGGTGAAAGTAGCCTGTAATAAGCTCTGTTCTCTATAGAACAACGAATTTTGAAATGTTCTATGAGCAAATCCAGGTCGTGTGACAAGGCGTGAATAAGTAAATAGTAAAAAAGATTGACAATCTATCATTTGAACAAGCTAAAAGTGAAAAATATTTTAAAAAGGTAAATTATAATTAATTTTAGTGTAATTTCTTATTTGAAAAAAAAATGTTTTATATATTATAGTTAATGAAGTTGTTTTATTTGTATTTTTTAGTTGAAAGATTGTCAACGTCTTCAATTACAAATATATTTTAAACGAATAAGGAAATTGAATTAAATTCCAATCATGGAAAGAGGACACTCGTCGCTTCTTGTAGATACTATTATTTGAAAAATTAAGATTTTCAATCAATACATATTACCTACTGAATAACTTGTTGATAAGAAACGGTGTGCCAATATATACAAGATAATTTGGGTTTAGACATCAAATGATAAGATCGGAAACAAGAGAAATCGTCGGTAAGTGGCTAATCAGTGTTTATGTTCATTTTTATTTACGAACATGAATTTAGGTCATTTATCAAAGATTTTAATAGATATGTTTACATTGCATATATGTCTAGTTGCCCGGAAAGCGTACTAGTGCTTAGATTCGTATCACGATTAGACAAGACCATCCCTCATGCAATGTAATAATATCTATTAAAATCTTTGATAAATGACCTAAATTAATGTTCGTAAAATTAATTGATTCAATATCACATGTTGATTTTGAGAAAAAAATCAATCTTTCTTTCTCAAATAGATAATCAATTCTTTACAAAAATTTTCCTTCGCATTGGTCCGATGCTGAATCTTTATTTCAGTTAAGCATTCATTTTTACTATTCCAATCGAGTTGAATGGAGTGAAAATACTTGGCTTTCGTTATAATTGCATGTTTGGAGGTGATGGTCTCAAGGGTCTCGACTAGTTGCCCGGAAAGCGTACTAGTGCTTGGGTTCGAGTCCCGAGGGGACAAGACCCTCCTACATGCAATGTAAACATATCTATTAAAATCTTTGATAAATGACCTAAATTAATGTTGGTAAAATTAATTGATTCAATATCACAAATTGATTTTGAGAAAAAATTCAATCTTTGTTTCTTAAATAGATACTAAATTCTTTACAAAACATTCATTTTTCTTGTTTAAGACATTATTTTTTAATTTGTTGTTTTGATTAATTTATAGATGAAGAATGGGTGGTTGGTTTGTGGGGGCTGATCAGTACTTTGCCAGTCTTTTGAAGAAAGGAGACCTCAAGAAAAGACAGCTAGTTGGCCAAATGTTGTCATTTTAAATGGGCTTCGGATTATCGTTTAATTTAGAAGAGGAAGTTATCAGTTCGCAATCAAGTCGTTTCTTCGGTTATTATTCTCAAAGTTTCTTTCATTTGTATTCAATTTCTAATCAATTTCAAGTTATATTTCGTGATGTGTGTGTTTGTTTGTTTTAGCTGAAGAAGTGGTGGTTGGTTTGTGGGGGCTGATGAGTACTTTGCTCAACTCTTCATGATCCACGCGAGTCTCGTAGCTATGGTAAGAAATTTCATTTAATAGTTACATATTAATTTTGTATTGCAGTACAATAAATATAATAATATTAATTATATAAATAATTTTGTTTTAAATTTCATAATATTATTAGAAATTTAAGAAAAATATTAGCGAAATTTCACCTCTAACATACTTTATATATTTAAATCGATTCCTATTTAGTTATTTAATATTTCAATCATATTATATAGTAAATTCGATCAATTTTTAATATTCATATCAAATTATAATGTAGATAATTATTTTGAATTTTAATAAATATGTAGAAAATTTCATCTTTATGATTATTCAATATTGAATTTTCATAAATTGTATTAACAGAAAGAATACTTATTTTTTTATTTTAATTCTATTATTAGATAATATTTCTGAATAATATTCTATACATATAGGTACTGGTTTTCATAGATAACATAAACTTCGAGAGGAAGGATGATGGTCGTTTCTCCTGATGAACTGTTTCGTACCGTGGATGTTTCTCATTCGCTTGGACGCTTGGACCACCACTTGATGGAGGGACGTTTTCATCATCGTGCCAAGGGATTTTCGTCTGCGATTATTCGATCTTCTGATTTCTTCTTATACATATTTCAACGAATGTATGTATTCTCACTCACGCGGGGCGCAGATTCTATTCTATTAAATATTCCTTTAGCTCGATCGATTTTATAGATTTTTTTCGAAAATTTCAATCTACTTGAAACATTATTTTGATTAAATAAATAGGTATTTAGCTAGTTATTTAGATAATAATTAAATATCATTAGAATGACACCTTAGACCGTAGGATGTCTTTTTGTTCCTCTTTCAGAAACAGGTTCTCATCATTACCCCTTTAATACCTATGTAGAAAATTGAGTAAATATTATTTTTAAAATTTTCAATAAATTTAACTAAAACTACATTCAATTTGGATTTTAAATGAAATAATAATTAATTTCACTTCAATTAGTTTTTTTCATTTTGTTTACATTTTCAATCATAAGAGAAATTAAATTTTAACGTTGAAATAATTATTCAAGATATTGTAGTATTTTAAATATTTTATTTTTTCATTAAATATAATTAAAGGAATAGGGTTTTCAGTGACCATTAATACCTCGATAACCAAGCGCACGCCTATGCAACTCCTGCATACAGGCGTACCGTCTAATTAGACAGGAAGGAAGGAAGGATGTGGATGCAGAGTAAAATGGATGGTGCGATGGGTGGGTGTATGGTACATCATTGTTGTAAGTAACACTCGATCTCTCGTCTTCCCAGATCGTGTTATAGGGTGTTTCTCTCTACTATTTAGGGACCCATCCGTCCACCATCCATTTATTCCCGACCACCGAGAGGGACAACGCAGTCTCCTCTTTTTGATAATTTCAAAAAGACATCGAAAAAGGTTTATTTTAGTTTTAAGATAAATATTAGGAATGAATAGAATAGAAAGGTGTGTGGTTGATATAACGATGTTTAGTATTTTGTGTGTCCATTAGGTGGTATAGAGTACCTAAGAACTGCTCTAATACCTACTAGAATATAAGAAGGGTGTCCTCTCTATCTTTCTTTCTTTCTTTCTTTCTTTTTGGAATGCAATGTCTTATGTGTATGTATATGTTTTATGTATTTTCAGGTTCAACAAACACACACAATATACTAGACATTATAATAATTAACCACAAATATGCCTTTTTAGTTTAGGTTCAGTTTATCTATAAAACTGAATTTCCGCGAATATACTCCTCCTAGGTGAGGAATTAGATTATAGGGGGCGATGTTTGAATTTTTGTGAGAATATATATCTGCGCCTTCGCCAACGATGTGTGTGTAATTATATTTGGGGTTTAGGCCTTTTAATTTTTAATTATGGATATTGCCGACTGTTTTGGGTATAGGATGCAATGTCAAGTATATTACTCAGATGTATAGTCTGGCGTAGGTGTTGTTTTCGCTAGTTTTAAGAACCCTCACCGTGTAGCGCGATTGTGCCGGGTTGAAGGGTTGCCCGGACGACAGGCAAATTAGGGACCTCCAGCATTCGAGGTGGTATAGCTTGACTGTGCATCAGATACCCGAGAGATAGGTCATATCCTCTATCTGAGTGAGAGTGTGTGTGATTTCGATATTTGTCGAAAGACTATATTAGAAAAGTCTTTCATTTGGAAACCGATTATATGATGCTAGGCGGTTGAGAAACGGGTGAGATTCTTGGATAAGCAGCATGTTAGGGTTTCTCTTAGGGATCTATGTTTGTTCGATAGGGTTTCTTTTTTTCAGCAGACATACTGTGGACCTTGAAACTTACGCTGTTTTTCAAACGACTAGGTATACTTTTTGGTAAATAATCGGTGTCCCATCGTAATTTTATTTAATTGCTGAACCAATTCAAAACTCTATTCTCTTTAGTTCGTTTCGATATCTCTCATGCGTAGGTGGGAAGAGAGAATTGAATTTGGTATTTTTTGATAAGAAATCTTTTTGATGATTCTTATCCTAGGTAACTTGTATGTGACTGATGTGTTTTTCTTCTTCTTTCTTCCACTTTATATTTTCTTTCGGGGTGGGCGCGTTTTCTCGTTCGTCACATTTTCCGGTCACATTTGAGACTTTCTGATTTCGGTTCGTTACGCGACGGTATATTAAATCCGCGACATTTTCATCTCGATTAGGATTTCTAGGCCATACTGAGCCTAGCGTGTGTCGTTATATTATTCGTGTGCGCGTTCGCGATCGTCTCAAGCCAGAAGACCAGCCTCTTGAAGAAAGAAGAGACAGTGCTAGTTGGCCACCTGTTGCCATTTTGATTGGGCTTTGGGTTAACGTTTCATTTAGACCATGAAGCCATCAGAGCGCAACCAAGTGGTTTCTTCGGTTAGTATTCTAAATATTCTCTCTTTCTTTCTATTTCAATTTCAATTTCAAGACAATATTTAATCATGTGTGTGTTTCTTTTTTATTTAGCTGAAGATGGGAGGTTGGTTTGTGGGGGCAGAGTTTTCACGAGCCATCTCTTCAAGGCGTCTACAAGTCAGGACTTTGGTACGCATTCTTACTCAATGGATTATCCATTTATTTCAATGAAAATTAAATTATCACCTGACCTAATGATAATAGATTCACATTTTGACATTGAAATACAAACACATTTTATTATTTGTAAATTAAATAAAATATTAATTTAATTTTCTATCAGCAATATTTCTATAGATTTATTTATTTATTTTCTTCTATTTCATGTCTTTATAACCTGTTGGTTTATGTTGACGTCCATTGCTTCACCTGGACATACATTTGTGTTCTTCCACCATTCTATCAATAATAGTGAGTATAAAATTAGTTTATACGAATAGTTTCAATTATTAATAACAATGTCGAGTCCAATAAAGTACTGTCTGTCCGTGTCTACTTTCTTTTAGTACATACTCCTCCGTAGATAATTGTTTACATCTGAGAGTGGGTATGTACTAATTGAAAGTTTCTACTAATGTACATATATTTTGAGATGTTCAATCTAGTTTCAAAAACTACATCAATAGAGTTGTGCTGAACTGGTATTTGGCTCGAGATGTACGAAAAGAGCAATGACGTCTTCCTTTCTTCTCAAATTGACATCACCTTTAATATGTTCATCACCTTTTGAATCGAACTTCTTGCTTATGTATACAACCATTTTGGACGACCGGCTAGTTTCAACTAAGTGAGTAACTTTTTAGAAACTACCCTCAAACTTATTCGATTTTTTTGAAAATAATTTATTTAATTTACTTATTGTATAGATCCAATCATATATTTGTAATTATTTGTTTCAGGAATTCTTGTTCAGGATTCAATGATTTTAACAAATTGTATTCATCATTATATACAAAAAAACAAAAAAAAAAAAATATAAAAATTAAAAAATTAAAAATAATATAATATAAGAAACAAAATAAAAATATAAAAACTACTTCATAAAAAAAAATTAATAAAAAAAATAAATAAATAAAAATAAAAAAGACGTTAAAAAAATCATTAAAAAATAATAATAATTATAAGATTGACATACCGTTCTACAGTGGCCATATACTGAACCACTCATCCGGATCATGTGTGGGAGGATCGGAGGGCTATAAGGGGAGATGTGGAGGCCCTTTAAAAAAAAAAATAATAATAATAATGATAATTAATGTCAAAAATGAAAAAATATTACTTATTCATGCGCCACATTACGTTGCAGGATCCCGTAGTGATGGTGAAAGTAGCCTGTAATAAGCTCTGTTCTCTATAGAACAACGAATTTTGAAATGTTCTATGAGCAAATCCAGGTCGTGTGACAAGGCGTGAATAAGTAAATAGTAAAAAAGATTGACAATCTATCATTTGAACAAGCTAAAAGTGAAAAATATTTTAAAAAGGTAAATTATAATTAATTTTAGTGTAATTTCTTATTTGAAAAAAAAATGTTTTATATATTATAGTTAATGAAGTTGTTTTATTTGTATTTTTTAGTTGAAAGATTGTCAACGTCTTCAATTACAATTATATTTTAAACGAATAAGGAAATTGAATTAAATTCCAATCATGGAAAGAGGACACTCGTCGCTTCTTGTAGATACTATTATTTGAAAAATTAAGATTTTCAATCAATACATATTACCTACTGAATAACTTGTTGATAAGAAACGGTGTGCCAATATATACAAGATAATTTGGGTTTAGACATCAAATGATAAGATCGGAAACAAGAGAAATCGTCGGTAAGTGGCTAATCAGTGTTTATGTTCATTTTTATTTACGAACATGAATTTAGGTCATTTATCAAAGATTTTAATAGATATGTTTACATTGCATATATGTCTAGTTGCCCGGAAAGCGTACTAGTGCTTAGATTCGTATCACGATTAGACAAGACCATCCCTCATGCAATGTAATAATATCTATTAAAATCTTTGATAAATGACCTAAATTAATGTTCGTAAAATTAATTGATTCAATATCACATGTTGATTTTGAGAAAAAAATCAATCTTTCTTTCTCAAATAGATAATCAATTCTTTACAAAAATTTTCCTTCGCATTGGTCCGATGCTGAATCTTTATTTCAGTTAAGCATTCATTTTTACTATTCCAATCGAGTTGAATGGAGTGAAAATACTTGGCTTTCGTTATAATTGCATGTTTGGAGGTGATGGTCTCAAGGGTCTCGACTAGTTGCCCGGAAAGCGTACTAGTGCTTGGGTTCGAGTCCCGAGGGGACAAGACCCTCCTACATGCAATGTAAACATATCTATTAAAATCTTTGATAAATGACCTAAATTAATGTTGGTAAAATTAATTGATTCAATATCACAAATTGATTTTGAGAAAAAATTCAATCTTTGTTTCTTAAATAGATACTAAATTCTTTACAAAACATTCATTTTTCTTGTTTAAGACATTATTTTTTAATTTGTTGTTTTGATTAATTTATAGATGAAGAATGGGTGGTTGGTTTGTGGGGGCTGATCAGTACTTTGCCAGTCTTTTGAAGAAAGGAGACCTCAAGAAAAGACAGCTAGTTGGCCAAATGTTGTCATTTTAAATGGGCTTCGGATTATCGTTTAATTTAGAAGAGGAAGTTATCAGTTCGCAATCAAGTCGTTTCTTCGGTTATTATTCTCAAAGTTTCTTTCATTTGTATTCAATTTCTAATCAATTTCAAGTTATATTTCGTGATGTGTGTGTTTGTTTGTTTTAGCTGAAGAAGTGGTGGTTGGTTTGTGGGGGCTGATGAGTACTTTGCTCAACTCTTCATGATCCACGCGAGTCTCGTAGCTATGGTAAGAAATTTCATTTAATAGTTACATATTAATTTTGTATTGCAGTACAATAAATATAATAATATTAATTATATAAATAATTTTGTTTTAAATTTCATAATATTATTAGAAATTTAAGAAAAATATTAGCGAAATTTCACCTCTAACATACTTTATATATTTAAATCGATTCCTATTTAGTTATTTAATATTTCAATCATATTATATAGTAAATTCGATCAATTTTTAATATTCATAT
>JALMQS010000621.1:441069-483586 GCA_024734495.1 Forficula auricularia
TATGTTAATTCTTAATTTAGAAAATTATTTTATTATTTTTTTGAAAATGAAAAATGAATTGAGCACCCGACAGGATTCGAACCTGTGTCTCTCTCCTTTAAATTTTGTCTAAAACAAAAGTAAATATACTTTAAATAGAAAAAACCGTTAAAAGGAAAAATGACATTCGATCTAAAGAGCTTTCCCGGCGGAAACATCCGTGGCCTAGTTGGCTAAAGGAGAGAGACCCGAGTTCGAATCCTGTCGGGTGCTCAATTCATTTTTCCTTTTCAAAAAATAATAAATTAATTTTCTAAATGTAGAAGGAACATAAGAAATTATTGATTGCATTATTCAACTTTCGCGGTTCAAATTGCTTTAAAATAAAATTTAATTAACATAAATTTAATTAAAGGGAAAAGGAAACAAAAGCGTCATTCCGTGCATACAATCGGGACATTTTCTCAAAAAAATGGACAATTTCTTTTTATGGCACCTATGGTCATTATAGTCACCCCTTCTAATGATGTTTCTGGGATCGTGTTTTTTAACACATCCGGAATATTTTTTTCTTTATTCATTTTCCCAGTATTAATTAATTAATTAATAATTAATACAATTTAAGATTAATTTTAATTTTAAATCTCATGATAGAGTCATCAGCTTAAAATAAAATAGTTGTTAAATTCTAGCAAAGGCAGAAAAATTGGTCAAAATTAAATGTCAAGTAATAAATTAGAATTTTTTTCTTTCTTTCAGCAAATCGTTTTGCGAAAATGGAGGTAAAACTAGTGTTGGTTCATATATTGAAAAGTTTTGAAGTAATATTTATTAAAGAGACGGTACATCCGATTAAATTCTCGCCGTTTGGAACCGGCGTCGCTGCTCCTAACGGATTCTGGCTTGGGCTTAAACCAAGAAGACCAGTGATTGCGGACTAATTCATTCCAAGTTTTCTTTATTTTTTTCATTTTTCTTCTTTTTCCTAAATACTTTAAAAAAATCCTATGAAATTAATTTATAATTTTTTTTCTTTTTTCATATACTATGTATTATGAGACTTTTATAATTACAAATCATTTAAACAGAATTAACTTTTCATCATGGATGAATATATAGTGTACCAAAAATAAATACTGAAGCCAAGATGGGTTATAGAGGGCTTCAAAAAAAGTAATTTTTGTTTATAAATTAGGCGATTAAAAAATTTTTGATAGCGAACAACTCTGAACTGATTTACGAAGCCAAATTTTAAGCCAGAATTCTTTTTCTGAACATTGGGATAAATCTATTGTTAATTTAAAGAAAAATAAATGGGAATATTTTTTTGATTTCTAAAAATTTTTAAGGTCCTCTTTTCATTATAAAAGTGTTAAATTAATGCTTATAAGAGTTGCACCTTCTTGGTGTCACTCGCATCATTATCATTAAAATAAATAAATAAATAAAAAAAGAGATATCGACTATTAAGTATATACATCCATGACTAAAGATATATAATTCACTCTGTATATACATATACATATTTAAATGTAAATGATTTATTTTTATTATTAATACTAATAATAATCATTGATCAAAATATTTTTCATTTTTGTAAAATAAAATCAATTTAAAATATATTTTTATATTAATCAATAAAAACGAAATGCTTAAGCAATCGTGTTATTATATTATGTAAATTGTAATGTAATTTTCTTAATTATATTATTTTAAGAAAATAAATACATAAAATAATTCCTCAAGTAATAAAATAACCATTCGATATTCTTTATTTTTCTACATTTTTCAACCTGAATTTCTAAAGCTAAAAAGCTTAAAATGTGTAATCAGTGCTAATAAAATCGTAATAATCCAAAAAAAGAATAAATAAAGATGATTCAAGAATCTTTGGACTAATCCATTTCTAAAAACTCTCAATATATAATCGAAAATAACTAACAGTGTTCTAGACAAGTCATAGCTTGCTTTTAGCAATAGAATTAGGAGAAATTTAAGATTTTCTTATAGGATAGGCTGATTCTTTGTGGAATATGGTCGATTTCCATCTCAGGACTCGGAGTTTAAGTCACAAGATTTAATTTCTAACTCCTACTCTCAGTCCACAAGTTTGGGGCGTAGGTCCCAAAATATATTTTTAAAAAACCTAATGTTAAATTTAAAAAATAAACAAAATGATGCCGTATTTTTTTAAAAAAAGCGAAGATTAAAATAAAATTTCAAAAAATGAAGGATACTTTTTTGGACAGCATCCCATGGTTGAAAATTCACCAACCGCCACTGCTAACTATATATTTTTTGAAGGCTCTAACGATTTATTTTCTTTTTTAATATATATCACAGAAGGAAAATTTATAAATGAAACTCGTATAGTGCAGTTATCAGTTTTTTATTTCAGCATTAGAATTTACTACTGGCGTAAGTAGTGTTTGTTGTATGATAACATCGTCCAGCTCATTTTTAATTAAAATATGTTTTTAAATCTACTTTCTCTTTATTTATAACTAAAAAAAGTATCAAATAAATATAGAATAATAGTTAAAACATGGATCAAATAAACAATAAAATTATCAATGAAATGCATTCTCTCGTCATTTTTATTCATCCCTTCTGATTTCGAAATTCTTGATTAAGAATACCTTCTAATATGTTATATCTCGGTTATTATTACTCATAACATCCAAATTGAAATAAGTATATGTTGTTTTCTCTTTTCTTTCCTTATTATTTATACATTTTCACTTTTTTGTATTCTTATCCCTTTCCTCCGTCCCGTTCTTCTTTCTTTGTTCTCCTTCTTAGGAATTCTCCTCACATTTTTCTTCTTTTATTTCATTCTCATTTTTCTCGCTGCTTTCTAGATCAATGATATTGATAACCTCTGGATATGTAACATCATTTTCAGCGCGCTCACTATTCTCAAAATTATTACTGGTACCACCCAAAACGCTATTACTAGATATTTTTATATATTCAAATTTTATCACGCAAAAAGGGACTATTTTAATACTTTTCACAATCTGTAGACATTTTACCACTACATTATTATCTTTCTCATCTTCAACTTTATTAAGATCAGTGTTAAGATTGCTCAAACAACTGCGGTTAGCATCCAAATAGCTATCCCAATTTTCTATTTCACCTTTTACTGGAGAATTTTCATTTTTTATTTTATTCACAGTCTCCAAATTATTTATTGTGTTTACTTCCTCTTCTACATTCTTATTTGTCTCACCGATGCTGGTTTGCGATACATTTTTTCTCTTTGTATTGATATTTTTTCTCAGAGTCTCATTCGTCTCATCGATGCTGTCTTTTTTTCTCTTTCTAATAATTCTCGGTATTCTTTTCTCTTCATTCTTATTCTTATTTGTCTCATCGATGCTGGTATCGGTTTCTTTATTTCTATTTGTATATATTCCCGGTATTCTTTTTTCTTCATTCTTATTCTTATTTGTCTCATCGATGCTGGTATCGGTTTCTTTATTTCTATTTGTATATATTCCCGGTATTCTTTTTTCTTCATTCTTATTCTTATTTGTCTCATCGATGCTGGTATCGGTTTCTTTATTTCTATTTGTATATATTCCCGGTATTCTTTTTTCTTCATTCTTATTCTTATTTGTCTCATCGATGCTGGTATCGGTTTCTTTATTTCTATTTGTATATATTCCTGGTATTCTGTTTTCTTCATTCTTATTCTTATTTGTCTCATCGATGCTGGTATCGGTTTCTTTATTTCTATTTGTATATGTTCCCGGTATTCTATTTTCTTCATTCTTATTCAAATTTGTCTCATCGATGCTGGTATCGGTTTCTTTATTTCTATTTGTATATATTCGAGGTATTCTTTTTTCTTCATTCTTATTCTTATTTATCCCATCGATGCTGGTATCGGTTTCTTTATTTCTATTTGTATATATTCGCGGTATTCTTTTTCTTCATTCTTATTCTTATTTGTCTCAATGATGCTAGTATCGGTTTCTTTATTTCTATTTGTATATATTCCCGGTATTCTTTTTTCTTCATTCTTATTCTTATTTGTCTCATCGATGCTGGTATCGGTTTCTTTATTTCTATTTGTATATGTTCCCGGTATTCTATTTTCTTCATTCTTATTCAAATTTGTCTCATCGATGCTGGTATCGGTTTCTTTATTTCTATTTGGATATATTCCTGGTATTCTTTTTTCTTCATTCTTATTCTTATTTGTCTCAATGATGCTAGTATCGGTTTCTTTATTTCTATTTCTATATATTCCCGGTATTCTTTTTTCTTCATTCTTATTCTTATTTGTCTCATCGATGCTGGTATCGGTTTCTTTATTTCTATTTGTATATGTTCCCGGTATTCTATTTTCTTCATTCTTATTCAAATTTGTCTCATCGATGCTGGTATCGGTTTCTTTATTTCTATTTGGATATATTCCTGGTATTCTTTTTTCTTCATTCTTATTCTTATTTGTCTCAATCGATGCTGGTATCGGTTTCTTTATTTCTATTTGTATATATTCCCGGTATTCTTTTTTCTTCATTCTTATTCTTATTTGTCTCATCGATGCTGGTATCGGTTTCTTTATTTCTATTTGTATATGTTCCCGGTATTCTATTTTCTTCATTCTTATTCAAATTTGTCTCATCGATGCTGGTATCGGTTTCTTTATTTCTATTTGGATATATTCCTGGTATTCTTTTTTCTTCATTCTTATTCTTATTTGTCTCATCGATGCTGGTATCGGTTTCTTTATTTCTATTTGTATATATTCCCGGTATTCTTTTCTCTTCATTCTTATTCTTATTTGTCTCATCGATGCTGGTATCGGTTTCTTTATTTCTATTTGTATATATTCCCGGTATTCTTTTTTCTTCCTTCTTATTCAAATTTGTCTCATCGATGCTGGTATCGGTTTCTTTATTTCTATTTGTATATATTCGAGGTATTCTTTTTTCTTCATTCTTATTCTTATTTGTCCCATCGATGCTGGTATCGGTTTCTTTATTTCTATTTGTATATATTCGCGGTATTCTTTTTTCTTCATTCTTATTCTTATTTGTCTCAATGATGCTAGTATCGGTTTCTTTATTTCTATTTGTATATATTCCCGGTATTCTTTTTTCTTCATTCTTATTCTTATTTGTCTCATCGATGCTGGTATCGGTTTCTTTATTTCTATTTGTATATGTTCCCGGTATTCTATTTTCTTCATTCTTATTCAAATTTGTCTCATCGATGCTGGTATCGGTTTCTTTATTTCTATTTGGATATATTCCTGGTATTCTTTTTTCTTCATTCTTATTCTTATTTGTCTCAATCGATGCTGGTATCGGTTTCTTTATTTCTATTTGTATATATTCCCGGTATTCTTTTTCTTCATTCTTATTCTTATTTGTCTCATCGATGCTGGTATCGGTTTCTTTATTTCTATTTGTATATGTTCCCGGTATTCTATTTTCTTCATTCTTATTCAAATTTGTCTCATCGATGCTGGTATCGGTTTCTTTATTTCTATTTGGATATATTCCTGGTATTCTTTTTTCTTCATTCTTATTCTTATTTGTCTCAATGATGCTAGTATCGGTTTCTTTATTTCTATTTCTATATATTCCTGGTATTCTTTTTTCTTCATTCTTATTCTTATTTGTCTCATCGATGCTGGTATCGGTTTCTTTATTTCTATTTGTATATGTTCCCGGTATTCTATTTTCTTCATTCTTATTCAAATTTGTCTCATCGATGCTGGTATCGGTTTCTTTATTTCTATTTGGATATATTCCTGGTATTCTTTTTTCTTCATTCTTATTCTTATTTGTCTCATCGATGCTGGTATCGGTTTCTTTATTTCTATTTGTATATATTCCCGGTATTCTTTTCTCTTCATTCTTATTCTTATTTGTCTCATCGATGCTGGTATCGGTTTCTTTATTTCTATTTGTATATATTCCCGGTATTCTTTTTTCTTCATTCTTATTCAAATTTGTCTCATCGATGCTGGTATCGGTTTCTTTATTTCTATTTGTATATATTCCCGGTATTCTTTTTTCTTCATTCTTATTCTTATTTGTCTCATCGATGCTGGTATCGGTTTCTTTATTTCTATTTGTATATGTTCCCGGTATTCTATTTTCTTCATTCTTATTCAAATTTGTCTCATCGATGCTGGTATCGGTTTCTTTATTTCTATTTGGATATATTCCTGGTATTCTTTTTTCTTCATTCTTATTCTTATTTGTCTCAATGATGCTAGTATCGGTTTCTTTATTTCTATTTGTATATATTCCCGGTATTCTTTTTTCTTCATTCTTATTCTTATTTGTCTCATCGATGCTGGTATCGGTTTCTTTTTCTCTCGTTGTACATTTTCCTGGTATTCTTTTTTCTTCATTCTTATTCTTATTTGTCTCATGAATGCTGGTATCGGTTTCTTTATTTCTATTTGTATATATTCCCGGTATTCTTTTCTCTTCATTCTTATTCTTATTTGTCTCATCGATGCTGGTATCGGTTTCTTTATTTCTATTTGTATATATTCCCAGTATTATTTTTCTTCATACTTATTCTTATTTGTCTCATCGATGCTGGTATCGGTTTCTTTTTTCTCGTTGTACATTTTCCTGGTATTCTTTTTTCTACATTATTATTCTTATTTGTCTCATCAATGCTAGGCTTCTAGATCTATGATAAGTTTGTCCGAATCACTACTAAAATCTTCCTCATCATTCGAATCACTATCACTAATAGTTATTTCGCATATTCTTTTTCTTCCTCACTCTTTTTTAGCATTCTTATTCTTCAGATAATTTGTATATTTTCCTGGTATTCTTTTTTCTTCATTCTTATTCTTATTTGTCTCATCGATGCTGGTATCGGTTTCTTTATTTCTATTTGTATATATTCCCGGTATTCTTTTTTCTTCATTCTTATTCAAATTTGTCTCATCGATGCTGGTATCGGTTTCTTTATTTCTATTTGTATATATTCCTGGTATTCTTTTTTCTTCATTCTTATTCTTATTTGTCTCATCAATGCAGGCTGCTAGATCTATATGAGTTTGTCTATTTACTATCTGTATATTTTCCTCGGTATTCTTTTCTCTATCACTATTCGTTATTCCATATTTGTCTCATCGATGCTGGTATCGGCACTCTTATTCTTCAGATAATTTGTATATTTTCTTGTATTCTTTTTTCTTCAATCTTATTCTTATTTGTCTCATCGATGCTGGTATCGGTTTCTTTATTTCTATTTGTATATATTCCTGGTATTCTTTTTTCTTCATTCTTATTCTTATTTGTCTCATCGATGCTGGTATCGGTTTCTTTATTTCTATTTGTATATATTCCCGGTATTCTTTTTCTTCATTCTTATTCTTATTTGTCTCATCGATGCTGGTATCGGTTTCTTTTTCTCTCGTTGTACATTTTCCTGGTATTCTTTTTTCTACATTATTATTCTTATTTGTCTCATCAATGCAGGCTTCTAGATCTATGATAAGTTTGTCCGAATCACTACTGAAATTTTCCTCATCATTCGAATCACTATCACTAATAGTTATTTCCATATTTTTTTTCTTCCTTCTTTTTTTAACACTCTTATTCTTCAGATAATTTGTATATTTTCTTTTTATTCTTTTTTCTTCAATCTTATTTTTATTTGTCTCATCGATGCTGGTATCGGTTTCTTTATATCTATTTGTATATATTCCTAGTATTCTTTTTTCTTCATTCTTATTCTTATTTGTCTCATCGATGCTGGTATCGGTTTCTTTATTTCTATTTGTATATATTCCTGGTATTCTTTTTTCTTCATTCATTATTCTTATTTGTCTCATCAATGCTGGTCTCGGTTTCTGATTATTTGCTAATTTCTACTATATTTCCCGGTCATTCTTTTTTCTATCACTAATCGTTATTCTTATTTGTCTCATCGATGCTGGTATCGGTATTCTTTATTTCTATTTGTATATATTCTCGGTATTCTTTTTTCTTCAATCTTATTCAAATTTGTCTCATCGATGCTGGTATCGGTTTCTTTATTTCTATTTGTATATATTCCTGGTATTCTTTTTTCTTCATTCTTATTCTTATTTGTCTCATCGATGCTGGTATCGGTTTCTTTATTTCTATTTGTATATATTCCTGGTATTCTTTTTCTTCATTCTTATTCTTATTTGTCTCATCGATGCTGGTATCGGTTTCTTTTTCTCTCGTTGTATATTTTCCTGGTATTCTTTTTCTACATTATTATTCTTATTTGTCTCATCAATGCAGGCTTCTGGATCTATGATAAGTTTGTCCGAATCACTACTAAAATCTTCCTCATCATTTGAATCACTATCACTAATAGTTATTTCTATATTTTTTTCTTCCTACTTTTTTTAGCATTCTTATTCTTCAGATAATTCATAATTACTTCCTCACCTATAACAAAAATCTATACTAGATATAAAGTTTTTATGACTAACTCTGTATGAAACCGAAAGAGCCCCCTTCCCCACCACTAGCAGTAAGCAACACCTCTTAGCCGGAGGGCCATTAAAAGTTTTTTGGTAAGCCACGAGGAATAGTTAAAAATATTATTTGCTTATTATTGAGGAAAATGTATATCTCAACCAAAACATTATGTGAAAAAACAGGCCAAGTTCAAAAAAGTAGTGAAATCTAGTGTGCAGCCAAGTTAAATTCTCAGGAGCGAAAACGAAATTAACTCAAGAATTGCCCGGATTCCCTGTTAAGTGATTTTGATAAAATGTTGGTACCCCCCCCCCCTAATTGAAGAATTAATTCATTTTCGAATGAGCGTAATCTTGAGCGACCTCTATAAATTGATTTGTTAACTTGAAATTTTCAGAATATTTATCATTTTCAACGTACGCAATAATAACATGAGAAAAAAAAATCAATTTTTTTACCATTTTAGAAATATTTTAAAATCTTGAGTGAACTCTTAAAAAATTTTAATCGAGCTAATTTTTGGTGAGCATTTTAAAAACATGTTAAATTAATATATTTTCATGCGAGATCAATTCGTTGTTTTTTTTGGGGGGGCGGGGGTCACCATAAGTAATATTATATTATTAATAACTATTTTAAAATAAATCCGCAGTCAGCTTAGGCAAATAGGTATCAAATTTCCCAAAGATTAAATAATTATAATAAAAAATATATAAATAAGCTGACGTGTTCTGATGTGGCCATCCACTTGAATTTATCATACAATCTGTCCCCCCCACTTATATTTAATATTTAATAAAATTATTTATAATCATGTAGGGAGGGGGCTAGTTTTTGCATTTTTAGACTTCTGGGGTCCCACTGATTATGTATACAAAATTTGGTTGAGTTTGATAATTGGCCAAGATTTTCATCCCCCCATTTTGGGCTGTTAGTTTTTGCATTTTTAGACTTCTGGGGTCCCACTGATTATGTATACAAAATTTGGTTAAGTTTGCTCAAATGGCCTAGATTTTTCATTTTTAAACCCCCCCCCCCTTAATTTTGGGTCGATATGCACAAAATTCTAATCAGCTCTTAATCTCAATGGACCAAAACTACGTGTGAAATTTGGTTTCGATATTCGCACTAGTTTTTGAGCTAGCTCGTCCACAAAAATTTAGTAACGCACCGACTAACTAACAGACAGACTTACAGACAACCAGACTAACAGGCATTTTGACAAAACAATTATTATCTCGAAAAATATAATTTTTCGATGTTCACTTTTTAGGGCTTTTTTGTAGAGCGAAATGCCATGGTTTCGCTAAATTTTTTTAATCCAAATAGTTTCAGCCATTTTTGAGATATTTCGAAAAAAAAGAAGGAAAAAAACACTTTTTTCATGCACGATTACAATACTTGACCATACCCTGTATGGTAAAGTAAAAATAAATAAATGTGTATAATCATAAATAAATGAAACCTAGGCATTAATGGTAAATCACTCGTATCCATAATAAGCATTAATTAACAGGAATAGCAGGGAATTGGACAAAAATTAAAAACAGAGTTTTTTATTGAATGGGCCAGACGTTTCGTCGACTAATTTCGACTTCCTCAGTGGCTCATTCTATCACTCTTTGTCAAAAGACAATTCCACTACGCGACGAAACATCCTTTAATCTTTTTTATTATTTTAACTACAATACATTGTTGGCCCAGGCCTCAATTGCTCAAGAATCCTGAACTTTTTAAACTTGAACAATTAAACTTTAAATCAAAATTTTTCACAAAAAATATGTTGTCTTTACTTTTAAACAGACAAAGACAACATATTTTTTGTGAATAAATTTTGATTTAAAGTTTAATTGTTCAAGTTTCAAAAAGTTCAAAATTCTTGAGCAATTGAGGCCTAAGCCAACAATGTATTATAGTTAAAATAATAAAAAAGATTAAAGGATGTTTCGTCGCGTAGTGGAATTGTCTTTTGACAAAGAGTGATAGAATGAGCCACTGAGGAAGTCGAAATTAGTCGACGAAACGTCTGACCCATTCAATAAAAAACTCTGTTTTTAATTTTTGTCCAATTCCCTGCTATTCCTGAAAACTAGGCATTGATTTTTGTATCAAATGAAAGGTAAGAATACTGAGATTAAATCAGTAATTTTTGAAAAACTAGCCAGGTTTTCCACATATGAGATATTATTTTCCAGTAATGAAATGAAAAATCATTACCTGTAACCCCGGCGCATCGGAGTTAGAAATCAATAGACATATACACATTAAAATACAAACTTGTTTTGGGTTTTATTTACCTTTTTGTAACCAAATATTAAATGTGGCTGGTGGGGCAGCAGAACGTACATTTTTTTTAACTTCATCTTCTGATGATTGCGATACATTTTCATCTTCATCTTCTAATGATTGGGATAGATTTTTATCTTCATCTTCTAATGATTGCCACGACATATCTCGTATAGTAAGTTTTAAATCTAAAAATAAATTGAAAGAAAACGTGAAAAGTTTTTCAAGGCAGGTAGCTATGATTTCTGAAAATATTAATGATTAATAAATAGTTTGAGTCAGCAAGTTGATACTTGGCTCTAAGGTTTAATTAACACAAACTGTTGAACCGAGTTTCGACTCACAAGCTCACACTTTTGTTTGTACATCCGATTTTACTTTACCATATAGGGTATGGTTAAGTATTGTAATCGTGCATGAAAAAAGTGGTTTTTTCCTTCTTTTTTTCGAAATATATCAAAAACCGACTTAAACTATTTCGATTAAAAAAATTGAGCGAAACCATGGCATTTCGCTCTACAAAAAAGCTCTAATAAGTGAACATCGAAAAATTATATTTTTTGAGATAATAATTGTTTTGTCAAAATATCTGTTAGTTAGTTAGTCTGTGCGTTACCAAATTTTTGTGGACGAGCTAGATCAAAAACTAGTGTGAATATCGAAACCAAATTTCACGTAGTTTTTGTCCATTGAGATTAATAGCTGAATACATTTTGGTGCATATGGACCCAAAAATTAAGGGAGGTGGAGGTGGAGGGGGGGGGGGGTTAAAAATTTAAAATCTAGGTCGTTTGAACAAACTCAACCAAATTTTGTATACATAATCAGTGGACCCGCAGAAGTCTAAAAATGCAAAATCTAACCCCCCAAAATGGGGGGGGTGGAGGATAAAAATGGAAATCTTGGCCATTTACCAAACTCAACCAAATTTTGTATACATAATCAGTGTGCCCCTAGGAGTTTAAAAATGCAAACCCCCCCTCCCCTAAATGATTATAAATAATTTTATTAAATATTAATGTAAGTGAGGGGCCAGGTTGTATGGTAAAGTCAAGTGGATGGCCACATCAGAACACGTCAGCCTATTTCGTTACAAGAACACACTCAGAAATTTTGTATGAAGGATACATTTAAGATAAACTCATGATGCAACCGGATGAAAACGTGATTTCAAAAGTTTTTCCTTGTTTCACCGCTTTAAAATTGAAATATTTTTTTTTATATATAATAATCCGGGCCTGTCAGGCCCAGTCACACCTTTTCTTTTCAAGAGGTCCCATAAATTCCAAGTTTTTAATATTCCTTCATTAATATAATAAAAGGATTTTTCTAAAAAAATTTATATACCTAATTTCTTCTTAGAACAATTTTACAAGCACAAAGTCATAAGACGGCCCTCTCAGGGCCGGTTGTTTTCTGTGTATTAAAACAGTAAAAAAGTATTGAAATATTATTTATTTTTACAAATCCTGTTATCAGTTAATAAAAAAAAATGAACATAATAATTGAATTTTTAGAAAAAAAACCGACTTCAAAAAAATTAAATGCAACAAATAAAACAATACAACTCAAAAATAAAATAAAAATGCACTACAAGGTATAAAATAATTATCTAATTTAGTTACAACTAAACGACGAAATTTTTACATGAAAACACTTTTTGAAGTCGGTGCCAAAAATATATATTTTATGAATCGCACTCGACGGATCTTACTTAGTACGTTTGGCGGGTAATAAAGAAAACATCGCGTAATCTCACTTATATTGTTTGTTTAGCACCGACTTCAAAAAGTGATTTCATATAAAAATATTGTCATTTTGTTCTAACTAAATTAGATAATTATTTTATACCTTTTAGTGCATTTTATTTTATTTTTGAGTTGTATTGTTTTATTTGTTTCATTTAATTTTTTGAAGTCTCGGTTTTTTTTTCTAAAAATTATTTTTATTTTTCTCTTTTTAGTGATGTTGACAATAGTGAGACTTAAGATAACACATTGCATACGTCTCGTAAGAGAAAGCATTGGGCGAATGAATCAGAAAATGAAAATAAAATTCAATTTATAAATAGTGAAATTCTCTCGAAACGTTAGCGGGTTTTAAATTTAGTTTTTTATAATATATTTTTTTTATTATAATTTCGATTGCTCATATGAATTGGAGATTTCCGCTATTTTGTCATTGATCATATCATCAGAGCTTGACTAAATTAATATGGTTCCAATCAGAAACTATACTGAACCCAATGCAAAAAAATCATCAAAATCGGTTCACAATTGGCGAAGAAATCAAGTAACACACAAACAAACAAAAATCAGTCGAATTGAGAACCTCCTCCTTTTGTGAAGTCGGTTAAAAATGTATTATAAATCTAGAGTGGGGGAAAGGCCCGGCTTGTGGCTTTATGTTTGTGAAAAAGCTTGTGCATGTGTGTATGATTTTTCTCCACGATTCGAGACTTTTGTAAAGTCGGGGTAGCAAAAAAAATTGCATGAATTCTATATAGGGGTAAAGGCCGGAAGCGTTCAACGTTATAAAATCAAGTATTTTTGTTGGGATTATTGACTTTTACTCATTAGAATTAACAGCTAGTATTAATAAAAGAGAAAGGCACTCTCATGGATCTGGTAATCGATATGAATTTATAATACATTCACAAATTAATTAAACTAACATTCTAACTTTTAATGTATTAGTAAAATAATTTATTTAATATTTACCTTTAAAGTAATTGAGTGTGCAATGTTTTAAATATTTAAATTTAAAGTGATAATAAAGAACAAATGAACATATAAATATAGAATAAAAATAATTATATAAAAATGAATTAAAATTATATATATAGAATAATAACTAGAACAATTCATATAATAAATATAAATATTAACTTTATGTTTTTCAAAGAAAATTTAGACAAATATTTAATCCTTTTTTCCTTTTGATCATATATAAGAAAACTCTGCAGACTAGGAAGCAGTGGCGGATCATAATCAAGGCCCTCCAATCCGGTACATTGTTACGCAGATGACAGCACCCTACAAAACGCCCCTGCATTGCATAAAAACCGTGCAGACATTGCCTCCTCAATTAATTTAGACTTATGCAAACTTAAAAATTGGGGATCCCAAAACTTAGTTAATTTCAATGCAGTGAAAACTCAGTGTTGGCTTATTTCTAGGCGTGTCGACAGAAACCTCCCAAACATATCATTCGACTCAAACTCCCTAGAATTCAGGGATAAAATTTCAATGCTAGGCGTAACTCTAGGGCAGTGATTCTCAACCACTGTGCCGCGGAACATTAGTGTGGCGCGAGATTCTTCAAGTATGCCGCCACTGCTAGGCAGAGGTCCCTCCCGAATTGAAAATTATTCATTTTTCTTTTACATTTCTTTATCAATTGACATTACATTTAATCTAAATATTTATTTGATCATTTAAACTGAAGAGGTAGTAACATTTTACAGGATGCAGAATGTCCTATGATAATTTTATAGGTACATCAATCAATAAACCAAATAAAATTGTATTGTTAGTGTGCCGACAAATTTTTAAATTATTAAAAGTGTGCCGTGACGAAATAAAAGGTTGAGAATCCCTGCTCTAGGGTCTGACCTTTCATGGAATGACCATATCTCAACCACTGCTAAAGCTGCAGCGCGCAAGCTTGGTCTCCTATTTAGGTCTAGACGCTGTTATTGTCCCAGTCAACTTCTTACACTGTATAAGGCTCAAATTCGTCCCTGTCACGAATATGGCTCTCATCTGTGGAGGGGTGCCCCCAAGCATTCTCCTGCTACACTGGATGCGATTCAGAAGCGAGCAATTAAACTAATAGGAGACCCGGTTCTAACCAACTCACTAAACTCCCTGGCTCACCGAAGAACCGTTTCTGCCCTTTCCCTGTACTACAGATACTATCACGGTGTCTGTTCAGTCGAGCTGAAATTAATTATCCCACCTAAAGCCCTCTTTACGAGAAACACGCGGTTTTCGAAAGCTCAGCACCCCTTCGCTGTCAAATTGGATAAAAATCGAACAAGCGCTTTCGCCAACTCTTTTATCCCTATGACCTCCAGAGACTGGAACTCGCTCCCTGCCACCATCTTTCCCGCGAGTTATAACCTTCAGCTATTTAAGACCAGTATCTACAGATACCTTCGACCCCAACCCAGTCCATAAAATTCTTTCTTTTTCTTTTCACGATGGAGGGGCCAACCCAGGCCTTTAGGTGTAACTCCTTCTCTCATCATTTTCATTAAAAAAAAGCGCACCAGGGGCGCGCCTAGAGCCCCGTCGAATATGGGGGCCCCCAAAATTGATTATCATATTAATATTGATCGTGATATAAAATTTCATTTTATTTTTATAAAAAATTTATCAATTGATTCCGAATTATTCGAGGATGAGGTAAATCAATTTTTACTGTTTTTAAAGCAGGAACAAGTTGAATATTTCTCAAATATATCAAAAGGCTTTGCATTTAAAATCAACATTCCCTAACATCGTAATTATTTTAAAAATTTTGATGACATTGCCAATATCGAATGCTTCAGGGGAGTGTTCTTTTTCTGTTTTAAAAAGATTAAAAAACTACGTTAGAAACAAAATGTCTGAAAATAGGTTAAATTATTTATTTACTATTTATATTGAAGACGAACTATTAAATAGTTTGAATTGCGATCTTATTATTGGGAAATTCGCTAAAAAAAAATCTAGAAAAAAACACATTTAATTATAATGTTAATAATTATTATATTATAATATATAGTACTAGCTACAGATACTATCACGGTGTCTGTCGAGCTGAAATTAATTATCCCACCTAAAGCCCTCTTTACGAGAAACACGCGGTTTTCGAAAGCTCAGCACCCTTCGGCGGCCCTCTTACTAGCCAGGGGTACGCCCCCCTGACCCCCCCCTCAACTCCTCATACCTGGAAGTTGATTTTAATTTTAACTGGCTCCCAGCTAAGTAAAGATTGAAAATTTTCAATATCTATACGGTATTGACTCCATGAAAAATAATATTTATAATTAAAAAAGACTGATGATGAAGACCAAGTCTTCGAAACTATATTCTCAAACAAATAAATAATATATATACAGATATATAATTTCGATATATATGTGTGTATGTTTATTTGCATCAAGCAGAGGACAACCTCTTTGTTTCTTTTTGTGGATAATTTAACTTGACTTCCACGTGCATACATCTCATTTTAGCTTACAACCAACTTTAAGCCATAAAAAACTATGTATATTTCAAAAATTTTGCTGATTATTGTATAATGGTTTCTTAGCATATTATATAAAATAAATATATTTTTTTAATGATTACTTTTTATTTAAGTGCATTCTCTAGGTATGTGCCATGCAGAGTACACTAAGCATTTAGTGCTTTAAAAATACATAATACAACTCATGTTTAAAAAATTAAATTTATTTAAATTTTGTTATTATTTATATGAGCTACGAAAAAAATACCGAAAGAATGCTTTAAAGCTTATTAGTGAACATCATTTTGACATTCCTGGTGGATCTGAAGACAGTCTTGAAGACTGGAAGTCAGACGAAGATGGGTGCAGACTATGGATATTGATCATGATGAATTTCCTGAAGTTATGAATACCGCAGAAAAGACTACAATAAACCATTTATCGAAGAGGGATGCAACGAAAGCTCCCCCAAAAGACATTCGAACGGACCATACAGACCATTGGCTCTTGTGGGAATCAACTCGTGGACGATGTAAATACCTGAATTGCACAGGAAAGTCCTATTCTTTTTGTGGAAAATGTAAAACTTATTTATCTAGTAATAAAGAAAAAACTGCTTTCTACTCCATACATATTTGAAATTTGAAAGTCCGTTAATGCTTGATGTATCCTACAGGATACAAACCCCTTTTTGAAGTTTTTTAAATGTATAAATAGAAAAAAAATCATTATTTTTCTGTTTATTTATAAAATTTCTGACCTAAAAACATTTTTTTTTTTTTGAAATTGGTTAAATCAAACATTTAAGGGTTAATATTGAATCACTAAATCCCATATTCTCACAAACAATCAATGTACTATCAAAAATAAAAAACAAAACACACACACAGATTCAATCATTTATAATTTTTATTGTAGTTATTAATACATGGCAAAACATGCTATTGAATTTGGACATGATATAAGGGAAGAAAACTTCAAAATCATTCACCGGGAGAGTAATACCTATAAACGTTTTATATTAGAGAGTCTATACATAAATAAATATGACTCCAATCTGAACAACCAATTTGATTTTAAACTTAGCAACCAATATAGAGATTATATCTAGGGATTAAATTTTTCTGAGTTTTCATTTTTATTTTATTTTTTCACTTCTTTGTTCATCAGAGTTGATAAATATGTGCGAAGTGTATATATAGAGGAATGTCTAAATTCAATTTTAATTAACTGAGGATGGGTTCGATTAGACCCGAATCATGTATTAACTACAATAAAAATTATAAATGATTGAATCTGTGTGTGTGTTTTGTTTTTTATTTTTGATAGTACATTGTTTGTTTGTGAGAATAGGGGATTTAGTGAATAAATGTTTTAACGATCGAGAATATTTTAGTGGTAAATATTGAAATAATTAATTTTTTTAACTTTGAAATAAATATATAAATAAAGAATGGGTAAAATAAAGAAAATTCAATAAAGAATGGAAATAATCTCACCTGGAAGACGCGTGGGTGCGCGCAGAATCACTGGAGTGTGAGTCCTTGCTGGAAAACGTTGATCTTGGCCTGACGGGGTTCACAATTCAAGTCGCATGGGCTCATGGTGAGGAGTAAACTTTGGACCCTGCAATAGAGAGTACTAGTTATTGTATAAACATCTAATTGTTAAAAGGGAAATCCTAGAAGTAGTGAATTGAAATTTCGAGCAAACAGGTCGGAGCTTGTTTACGAACAATTGTTTTCGAACCTTTCCCAATATACAATTAAATCTATTCTAATTCCTATCTAACTAAATACGTGTATTAAAAGAAATTCCCTTTTAAGATATGTTTTATATACGATTGCTTTATCTAATTATTCAATTCAAGTATTATAAAATGTATACGAGTAATTGCAATTTAAATCATAATATAAAAACTAATTTGAATAAAAATCAATATAATTATTATTATAAATACTGAATCCGAGCTGTTTTGCATGTTTTTCTTACATGTCAGAAGAGTTATATTCACCTTCTCGGGAATGCACGAGGATAAGTCAAAAATTACTTACACTTTTCGTTCTACAACTTTATTAAACTAAGATAGGTGTACAACAGATACATTCTTTTTCGATATAGTCTCCACCTTTAGCAATGCACTTGGTCCAGCGAGCCACAAGCTTCCGGATACCTTCCTGGTAGAAGGTTTCTGGTTGGCCATGAAGCCACTTTTGCACCGCATCCCGAACGTCCATGTCTGAGGCAAATCGACGACCTCTCAAAGCTTCCTTGAGCGGTCCAAAAAGATGAAAGTCTGTGGGCTGTAGGGAGGGTGTTCCAGGGTCTCAAAGCCTCTCAAAGTTGACGGGCCCCAGCTTCCTCTTTTTGTGTTACGTTCGTTCGGCCACTTTTAAACATTTTGATCCATAAAAAAATGCTTTTACGAGATAGAGCGCTTTCACTTTGTGACAAAAACAAACAATGCACATGCCTCCCCTTGTCGCCCTGGGAATTTCCCAGAGAACTTTATGCGATATGACCTTCAAGGCGATGAGGGGTTCTTTAATGAATTTTTACAGCTTCAACAGGAGAACTTATAGGGAAATCGCCATGCGCTAGAAATTGTATATAAAAAGAAAAAAAGAAATTTTTTTTTGAAAATATATAGTATTTTGTAAATGTTCCTATAATTATGTAAATACTCCTGTAATTAAATTCACCCGACTATGTAAATATTTCTTGTTAGTGGAGGCCCCCACCTGCGTGGCCCAATAAACGAAAAATCAATGGACCAAAACTACGTGTGAAATTTGGTTTTGATATTCACACTAGTTTTTGAGCTCGTCCGCAAAAATTTGATAAAGCACAGGCTAACAGACAGACAACCAGACAGAATAACTAACTAACAGACATTTTGACAAAACAATTATTAGAGCTTTTTTTGTAGAGCAAAATGCCATGGTTTCGCTCAATTTTTTTAATCAAAATAGTTTCAGCCGTTTTTGAGATATTTCGAAAAAAAAGAACGAAAAAAAAACACTTTTTTCATGCACGATTACACTACTTGACCATACCCTGTATGGTAAAGTAAAAATTGGAGTCTAATTAACACTAAGATATAGCAGTATGTATTTCATCTAGCTGTAACTCTAAAATTATAATAGGTAAAAATCTATAAAAATTCTGAAGAATAGTTACTATTATAAGGATATAGTCTACAGAGTTTCAATTTTTTAGAACCATTACTTTGATCAGAATAAAAAAATGATAGTACAATTGAAAAGTCAATCTCTTTGTTTCTAACAATAACTTTTAAGGAGTTAGGCATTAGTTCTAGGTGAAACATTTTAATATACTCAATTTTGTTTTATTTCTTTTTTGTGAAACCTACCTCGCATCTTGCTAAAGTTTTCTCTTTGTTTCTCTCTATGATCGTTCAATGCCTACAACCCCATGTTATTTAGATGGGTAAATTGCATCGCTGGTCGGCAAAGGTTAAAATTGAAATAGAGACTTGAAACTTGGGGGATATTTTTTTTATTTATTTCGAATAATATGAGGCTTTGTCAGCGTAAAAATTCGAAAATACCC
Organism: Forficula auricularia; assembly: GCA_024734495.1. NCBI lineage: Eukaryota > Metazoa > Arthropoda > Insecta > Dermaptera > Forficulidae > Forficula > Forficula auricularia. The sequence goes on from JALMQS010000621.1 coordinate 460,575, forward strand.
AAAATAAAGACCACCCTAAATCTACTAGATTCGAGAGGACATGTGTAATTTTAGTTATATATGAGAAGGGTTAGATTCCCTTTCTCAGAATGTTTAAATATAATTTCACTCATCAAATGAAAATAAATATTGCATTTGATAAATCTCATGTTTGACAAGCTAATAGGACTATCAAGTTTAATTTGAAAATAACTCAAATTATTTTGATATTAGTCTAATTGAACTTACATTAAATATGAGTAATACAATACACGAGCACAATTTTAAATTTATAACCAGATTTGATTGGCCATCTCAACAGAAATTTCATTTAGATATATTTCACAAAATGGTACATTAAATAAAATATGGAAATGGTGGGTAAGCCACACAACTTTCACCTACAACTTCCCCAAAATTAGTCTTTTAATTTTGTCGCTACAATGTTTGTCAGATTAACTAGGTTTGATTCAATTAAAATTCAAACATATATCATGTTCCCCGATGAAATCTATCACAAAATAAAAAAACACTTGTTTTTGACAAATAATTTGTCCATTTCACAGAGCTACTAAATGACCAAATAAAATATTTATACTAAATGGTAATCATTATTTTCCATATTTCAAAAGTTTGTTTTCACTTTCACTTTAATTATTATCGAGGAATCCTTTCGGCAGTTTGTTCGATATTTTGCATCCCCTATTAAAAATGTTAATCCAATTAATAATTATTTTCTTATCAATGTCCCTTTATGATTCACTCGAAACAGAAGAAATCAATTTAAATGTTTTACAAGACAGATTCTCGAATTATTTCAACCGGCAAAAAATGTATGATGTTGTATTTTTAGGCTGTAAATTAGAAGGTTAAGAATACAATTTTAAGATTTCTTTTAATATGTCTTTTAAAAAATAAATTATAATCGCAGATCACTTCTTCTGGACCAAATCTTTATCAAAGCGTGGGATTCGTTCCAATCCATTTTCGCTTATATCTGATTTTAATTCTGGTTTAAAATCTAAATATGTTAAAATCGGAGTGATATTGGATGCTAAGTGTGAAAATTTGATAGATATTCTAACGAAAGAGGTAAGAATTTGATAAATTATAAGGAAAAAGTGAAAACTTTTTGGTTTATGAAAGTTTTCACTAAAAACATGCTATATTTCATCTTTTTTCATAGAATAATAAAGAAAAATTTATTTTCTACTTTTTAATGTATAAAATAAAAATCTATTTTTCTAATTAATATTATAATTTTGTCTTATTTGTCTATAATTAATCTCAACCGTAAATCTATATAGATATTTGAAATGAATTTACGAATTGTGAAAGTTTTCTATTGATTTTCATATTTTGTTATCGTTAGATTGAATTAATTTGTCAGTTGTCTAGTAATTTTGGCCCGATTAGTGAGTTAGAAATTGTGAATTATAACACTTACAGGTGATCAAACGATTTTTACAAGCTCTTAAAATAATCCCTACATATTTATTTAATTAATTTTCTTCCAGAACTTAAGTGACTTGATTTAAATTTTTCATTAAATTGAAGGGTTGGTTTTGTCACAAATATAATAAAACAATAATTTTAATAACTATTAGAATTATTTAATTGATAACTATACAGTTTCGGTCACCACTGGTCGACCATCTTCAGTAGTTCTAAAAATTGAAATGAAACATTTATTTACATTTTTTTCTTTTTATAGATAATTATATAACACAAAATTTTTTTACAATAATTTGAAATCATACATACATCTCGTTCAAGAACCGGAATTTGTCATTTCACATGAAACATTCATTCTTAAATCTTCAATATAGATAGATCACACAATTCATTACAATCACACACATACATATATATAGCAACAATTTATAAAAACGTTTATCCCTGAACTAGAAACTATTTTGAATTAATGATTATATTAAATACTATTTTCAATTTTATTTTTTTCTAATTATCTCATTGCATCGTCAATTATTATACAATTAAAAAACCCATTACAAATAATCCATTCTAGAAACACATTATAAGTTAAATTCATTCTTTATTTTTAATTTTTTATTAATGAAATATCAAAATACACATCTCCCTATTACATTTTTCTTATAAAATCAATACATGTCTAATCAATATACTAAATCAAATCAATATTCTCACAACAATGACACAATGAGACTATAACATTCTGATATGTTTTCCGAATCCATTTTGAAATTTACACAATTATCGATATCCTTCAATATATAAAGAGATTCTTTTATTTTTCTCTTGGTCCAATTTTTCTCATAATCTAGTATCTTAACTCCTTCAAAATCGAAACTATGCTCGTTGTCAATAGCATGAATGGATAACGCGGAGACCAATTTATTTCCATTAATTGAAAATAGTATTTAATATAATCATTAATTCAAAATAGTTTCTAGTTCAGTGATAAACGTTTTTATAAATTGTTGCTATATATATGTATGTGTGTGATTGTAATGAATTGTGTGATCTATCTATATTGAAGATTTAAGAATGAATGTTTCATGTGAAATGACAAATTCCGGTTCTTGAACGAGATGTATGTATGATTTCAAATTATTGTAAAAAAAATTTGTGTTATATAATTATCTATAAAAAGAAAAAATGTAAATAAATGTTTCATTTCAATTTTTAGAACTACTGAAGATGGTCGACCAGTGGTGACCGAAACTGTATAGTTATCAATTAAATAATTCTAATAGTTATTAAAATTATTGTTTTATTATATTTGTGACAAAACCAACCCTTCAATTTAATGAAATATTTATTTAATACTTGTAATAATATCTTCGAGATGGCGTCTATAATTATTGTGCATTTCAAGTAAAAAGGCTAGAAAAATCCAATTTGCCATAAGACTCCATGTTAAATCGGGAAAACTTAATTTATTAATATCTCGTCAGTATGTTGATAAAAGTACTCAAAAATTATAGAGGTGACTTTTTTTCATATTCATAATCTTATGTTGATTTTTCAATAATTGTCTGTTCATTTATAGTCATTTTGATAAAAATTGAAGAACCTCCTTAATGGAATGGCTCAGGGCCGTGCCATACCAACTATATGATACAGAGAGGCACCTGCATCAGGCGGTCCCTTAAGGGAGCTGTTTAAGCAGCAAAATCAAAATACAATTTGAACCATTGAATAATTAAAAATCTTTCCCCAACGATTTTCTATATTGGTCTATGTTATTCCGATATTGATGTATAAGATTTATGATTTATCGCACGTCCATGCCTAAGCGCTTTCAGTACCCTTTGATTTCAGTTGTGGTTGATATTATTTTAAGAATGTGGAAATTCAAGATACTCAACTGTATTTTATTGGATAAAAAGTATCATTTTTTCAGGCGAAGGTCCACACCGAATGGTTCAATAATTTACATCACTGGTTTATTTATCCTGAGTCGAATGATAGCCGCATTTTCGATTTACTTCGTCTCGATAGTCAAGTGAGAATTGCCGTTTATAACGAAGTCGAGAACAGTCTCAATTTTCAGGAGATTTTTCGTTTAGACTCCAAGATTTATATCAATAAACGAGAGCGCAATGATTTTTCTCAATAAAACTCTCAATGTTGGATTAGTTGTAAGAAATTAGTTCTCTATAGAAAATTTATTTATTTCACTATAAAATTTTCTTTTGATAGATATTTCGTGAGAAATGGGATAAAACTGGAGGCGCACGTGTTAACAAATTAACATACAATTCAGTAAATGAAGTATCAATAGGACTATGTTATTTATTAGGGGACTTGTACAATTTTCAGTAAGTACTATTCTCAATTAATAAGAATAAAACGAAATCTTTTCTAATTTTTGTTTTTTCTACTGCATTAAAAGTCTAAATGTTACGGTTTACCCCAACTACGGTTACATAATTACAAATGGTTCTATTGATGGTGTCCTTGGAGATATACAAAAAAATACATTAGATGTCGCAACTGGGACAATTTTAAAAGAATTCAGATGGAACTTTGCATACTTTACTGCACCAGTTGTCAAGTTTTGGTAAGGAAAATGTCATAATTCGAATTAGCTAATTGTTAAACTAGCAGTGATACAGGTAACAGTATGTAGCTCGGCCCTAGTTAGTTGACGCTGCATTTATAACATGCTATTAAATATTAGATAATTTTTCTCCAAAATTAATTTTTAAAGAGCACAATTATTTTTATAAAATTTCAACAAAAAAAAATTGGGCCACTCTTAAAATATTTTGGTTCATGTACTTTGTAGCTCTCCATTGTTATCCAAAAATATTATAAACACTAAATGTAAAGGTATATTCAAACAAACATAATATATTTATAAAATGTTATTAAACATTTGATAATTTTATTCCAAAATTAATTCTTAAAGGCCACACTTATTTTTATAAGACATATAAAAAAATTAGTTCTGCGTTTTCATCCAAAAAATCATAGAAATACTTATAAATACTTTTTTTAGTTGGCAATATTAGTCACACTCCTTTTACAACAAAAGCAGGAAGCGAACGTAACTATCCAATGTCATATCTCTGTTATTAAAAAAGTTTATTGTTTTCAAAAAGATCTTACATGTCTATTTAAATTGTTTTTATTAGTCTCGGACTTTCTTGTCTCTTTTACGATTAAAATTAAATCTTTTTTCAGCCCCCGGTTTATTTTCCGCCGGCCACCAATATCTGCTACAAAAAATATTTATGCACTGGCCTTTGATTACGACGTCTGGGTTTCCATTTTGTTAATAATTATTCTCGGTGCAATTGTTCTCACGATAATTGAATATCTGGGTAACCAAGATGATAAATTTGAAAATCAAAACGGATGGTTTGATTACTCTTTTGTGGCATTGATAATTCTACTCCTTCAAGGTTATTATTCAACGAATTAAATTTATTGTATAGGTACCTACTTTGTTAAAATTTATAAAATTAAAATTAAATATATTTCAGGTAGTGATACATCTCCGCAAAAGAACTCCTCGCGGATTGCTTTTTTCTTTTTATTAATTCTGGCGGTATTATTCGACACCTGCTATTCGGCATCCATTGTCGTCCTGTTGCAATCGCCAAATAATTTTATCAAAACACTTGAAGATTTATTTTACAGTCCATTCAAAATGGTATTTCAGGAATCTGAATCAAATATTCGATATATTAATGTAAGAATAAAATCTGCATGTTTTTATAACATACCATACTAGCTGCAAGGCCCGCCTTCGCCGGCCCTCTTGCTAGCCAAGGGCACGTCCCCTGGACCCGCAACCCACGAACACCACCCTCACACCCCACTCCCACCCACCACCCCCCCGAAACCCACCCAGCACCCCCACCCTCCACACCATGCACACGTTCCAAACCCCCGCTTCCACACGACCATCCCGCACCACCCCACCACGCCTCTGGACCCTCACCTGAACCCCCGCAACCCACCCCCACTTAATTTTAAAAATGTGTATTTCACAATATATTTTCATATATTGAATATTAGGCCTCAAGAACTATTAGAAAATAAAATAAGCTCACGTGTTCTGATGTGAGCATCCACTTGACTTTACCATACAACCTGGACCCTCACTTATATTTACTCCCACTAATTATGTATACAAAATTGGGTTGAGTTTGGTACAAGGGCATAGAATTTCATTTTTTGACTCCCCCCCTCCACACATTTTGGGCGGTTAGTTTGTGCATTTTTAGACTTCTCGGGTCCCACTTATTATGTATACAGAATTGGGTTGAATTTGGTACAAGGGCATAGATTTTCATTTTTTGACCCCCCCCCCCCCACCTCCACTCATTTTGGGCGGTTAGTTTTTGCATTTTTAGACTTCTCGGGTCCCACTTAATATGTATACAGAATTGGGTTGAGTTTGGTACAAGGGCATAGATTTTCATTTTTTGACCCCCCCCCCCACCACACACACACATTTTGAGTGGTAAGATTTTGCATTTTTAGACTTCTCGGATCCCACTTATTATGTATACATAATTGGGTTGAGTTTGGTAAAAGGGATTAGATTTTCATTTTTTGACCCCCCCCCATTTTGGCGGTTAGTTTTTGCATTTTTAGACTTTTGGGGTCCCACTGATTATGTATACAAAATTTGGTTGAGTTTGCTCAAATGGCCTAGATTTTGAATTTTTAACCAATGGACCAAAACTACCCGTGAAATTTGGTTTTGATATTCCCACTAGTTTTTGAGCTAGCTTGTCCTCAAAATTTGGTAACGCACTAACTAACTCTCTAACAACCAGACAACCAGACAGACTAACAGACATTTTGACAAAACAATTATTATATCGAAAAATATAATTTTTTCGATGTTTACTTATTAGGGATTTTTTGTAGAGCAAAATGCCATGGTTTCGCTCAATTTTTTTAATCAAAATAGTTTCTGCCGTTTTTGAGATATTTCGAAAAACGGTACCAAGACATGGCCTTATAATTATTTTTTTCATTGGTATTTAACATTTTTTGTTATGTATGTTCACGCATAACTTCTTTGTTTATCGACCGATTTCGATGATTCTTTTTTTATTGGAAAGGGGATACCTTAGGGGTAATCCCATATTAATTTGGTTAAGTTCTAATGATATGATCAATGAAAAATAACGGGAATCTCCAATTCTAATGAGCAAATAATCAAAATTATAATAAATAAAATCTTTTATAAAAAAAATCTTAAAACGTTCATTTAAAACCCGCTAACGTTTCGAGATAATTTCTCTATTAATGAATTGAATTTTATTATCAATTTTTGATTCATTCGCTCGAATCTTTCTCTTACGAGATGCATTCAAGGTATTATCATCTATTCTTAAGCGAGCTTACGCGATGTCGCCTTCATTACCCGCCAAACGTACTAAGATCCGTGGAGTGCGATTCATGAAAGTATATGTTTGGCACCGACTTCAAAAACTAATTTTATGCAACAATTTCATCGTTTAGTTGTACTTAAATAAGATAATTATTTTATACCTTTTAGTGAATTTTATTTTATTTTTGAGTTCTTATTATTTTATTTGTTGCATTTAATTTTTTTGAAGTCGGTATTTTTTCTAAAAATTATTTAGCAATAGCTTTCGAAATAAAGAAACCTTTTTTCCTTCAGCTGTAATTACTGTTAGTTAATTCCCTCAGTCAATTGAGCCTCACTCATCTTAGTTTGGAAAAGAAACTAAATAAATAAAATATTTATAAATAATAATAACAAGACTTCAATTCTTTTTTGTATCATTTTGCTAATCAGGGCCGGATAAAGGGCGATTGGAGCGATTGGGCCCAATCGGACCCCGCATTTGAAAGGGCCCCGCGTTACCATCAAAATGAACAAAATAAATTTCGCAATTTTGACCATACTGGATAAATTATGAATTATTCAAATAATTAAAAATATATTTATTTTAAGTTCGCATTGCTGGAAAATCGGTTTAAAATGTTCAAATTTTTATCGGATAATGATAGAGCAACGGCATTTCCAAACTTGTTTTCTTGTTTATTGCTCTCCGAATATTCTTAACAATTCCAGTAAGCGTTGCTTCTGGGGAGAGATCATTTCCAGGCTAAAACTAATAAAAAACTATCTTAGATCGACAATGAATCAGGATAGATTAAATAGTTTAGCAATTATGTCAATTCAAAGTGAAGACGGAAGGAAATTAGATTTTCAAACAATTTTAGAAGAATTTAGAGAACAAAAACTTAGAAATATGTAAATTCATGTATTCATATTCGGTGATGTAAATTTATATTCAATAAATGTTATTGTATTTTGAATATTTTTATTTTTTTAATTTATGTAGAAGTTTACCTATCTGATGATCCATGACATTTGATATATATATATATACTGAATTAGAATTTTATTTAAATATATTTAATATATAGAGAGGGCACCACAAAAAATCCAATCGGGCCCCTCACCAATTCGATCCGGGCCTGTTGCTAATTACTTTTACTTTATAGTTCACCAAGGATCCTATGGTTAAGCGTATATATTATGAGAGACTCTTCACACGACCATGGCATAAATCCTTTGTGGGCATCGATGAAGGTTTAAGCAAAGTGCGTTCTGGTGAATACGCCTTTCACACAAATAGCGAAGCATATCAGAATATTGCAGAGACTTTTGATGTGTCAGAAAAATGTGCCTTGCAAGAATTGTACATGTTCCCTGCGAGTTGATCTACATGTCACTTGTCCGGGAGAGTCAATATTTGAACTATTTCAAAAAGGGGTAAGTTACTCCAAGATGGAATTAGAAAAAGTTATTTCTGTTTCAATCTATATAGGTATATATAAAATTAAAGTTTTGTCTGTACATTGCTCCAAATCATGCCAAATTTTGGTTGCACACGTTTCAAGCAAAGTTGTGAACGAAAACACCCTCAACAAAATTCCTGTCTCTCTGTATGTCTGTCTGTTTCAGTGGTTTCCGCGAAAAGTTGCTCACGATTCACGTCAAAACGGCTGAAGGGATTATTATGAAATTTCATATTTACATCAGATGTCTTCTAAAGTTGTAGGGGATGTGATTTCTGACAACTTTTGTTTAAAAAAATTTCCCCAAAAAACCACCCAAAAAAAGGGAGGGGGGGGTGAAAAAAATGTAAATTCTTGCCCTTGGAGCAAACTCAACCAAATTTTGTATAAATAATATGTGGGCCTCTAGAGAGCTAGAAATCGAAAAACTAATCACCCAAAATGGGGTGGGGGGGGGGGTCAAAAAATGAAAATTTTTGCTCTTGGACCAAACTCAATCAAATTTTGTATACATAATCTGTGGGTCACTAGAAGGCTAGAAATGCAAAAACTGGGTGCGGAAGGTGGGTGCGGGGATGGGTTAGGGCATGGGGTGCACGGGGTGGATTGGGGGTGGAGTGAGGGAGTAAGGCGGAGTAGGCGGGTGCAAAGGGTGGAGCGGGGGTCCAGGGGGTGTAGATGGGGGGGGGGGTCCAGGGGGCTAGGTGGGGGGTGGAGGGATCGGGGAGAGGGTGCAGGGTTGGTGGAGTGGGGGGTTCAGGTGAGGGTCCAGTGGCGTATTGGGGTGGTAACGGGGTGGGGGTCCGAGATGGGTGGGGTGCAGGATGGAATGTTGGGGTGGTGGTGTGGGGGCGGGGGTTGGGCACGGGTGCATGGTGCGGGGGGGGATTGGAGTGTGAGGGTGGGGTTCGTGGGGGCGATCCTATGGCTAGCAAGAGAGCCGCCGAAGGCGAGCCTGCAAGCTATTAACATAAAATCAGGGACCCCCATATGAGTAACAATTGTGTTATAATTATACCTTAGTTTTACACGCGTCACTTTATTATATAATATTAAATCGAGAAAATATTCATCAAATAATATACTGTACCTACCTACCTAGAAAACCGGCAATTTTTTTGTTTTTAATTATTATTTATTTTCAATCAACCACATTTTTTGTTTTGATTCAACCACATTATTTATTTTTATTCAACCACTCTTGTTAATAATAATTTATTTAATTTAAAAACTTATCAAAATATTTTTTTCAAATTGTGATCTGATATAATAATAATATACATTTGGAAATAATTTTTTTCTATTCTATTACATGTCCTTAATATAGTTCTTAATAAAACAATTATAAAACCCTTATTAATAATTTAAACGTAAAAATATTTATAATATTTTCGAAATGTTAAGTCGGTTGAAAATTACCTAGATATATGAATTGCTTAATTAATAGTACAAAATTGATACATATTTTCATATTGCAACAATAGGTACACATAATTTATGTTAAATAAATTTATAATTTGCTCATTAATATATCAAAGAATAATTATTAATATATTAATTAATCATAAGTTTCCTGTATTTGATTCGATAGCGAATCGAAAATTATAAATTTATTTAACTTCATTATTTCAAGTTAGAAATAAATAAATTCGGATATTATTTTGCACTTAATATTTGACCAAAATCACCTGCTTTCGAATCAAATACAGGAAACTTATGATTAATTAATAGCAAACACCTAACACATGTGTTAACAGATCTAGCATGCTGGACTGAGAGATTGAATATATAACATCTCAGATTTCAAATTCATTTGGTGATCCATATCAGTGTTTGATATAAAAAGGGTCATGCGGGCTAAACGCGAAATGATGCTGGATTATAGCTAAAATGGATCATATCTTTTTCATTCTCTCTTGGTCCAGATTTCAGACTCAGCAGACTCCAATAGCTTCAACCAGCAGTAGTCTCGCGATATATACCTATATCTTGTTTAAAAAGCGCGATCAAAACAATTCTCGTTAATATGTTAATTATTCTTTGATATATTGATATCAATGAGAAAATTATAAATTTATTTAACTTCATTATTTCAAGTTAGAAATATATAAATTTGGATATTATTTTCACTTAATATTTGACAAAAATCACCTGCTTTCGATTCACGATCGAATCAAATACAGGAAACTTATGAATAATTTATGTTGCTATTTGTTTTTTTTATTAAGCCCTGCAGATGACAGTTTAATTGTCGAAACTGAATGGTGTTGATTGAATAAAGATAAATAAATTTTGATATATTTATTTTGTCCTGTATACCACCCCGTTTAGTATACATTACAATTCAACACTTAAGAAAGGAGGAAAGTGTTTTAAGACTGTGCAAAATTATTCATTGGTTTACGCTCGTTCATAATATTTACGTTTTCTCAATAGAAAAGTATCTATCACTGTTATTGGCTTGTTAAAGTAATATGTTTGCTTTCAGGTTGGTTTTATTGAACGAAGTTGGCCTGAGGAAGCGTGTCGAAAGACAGTGGTACCCGGATATTGTCAAATGTCCCGATCAAATTCAAGATTATATTTCGGTTTCCTTTCAAGATATCAAGCCTGCCTTCATCTTGATTGTCTGCGGATTTTTGCTTCCTTGTTCATCTTTCTGATTGAATCATTAATAGAGCGGTCAAACATTAAAAACAAACTTCAGAAACTTACTAGAAAGAAATAGTTGATCACAATTAGAAATAAATTAGAGATACATACTTATTTTAGATGTTATATATGTAGATAATATACTCTAGTAATTATAGATATATTATATTCAAGCTAATAATAATAATACATTCAGTGATGACATAACAATGAAATTCGGTCTGGAGAAGTGTGCGACTATGAGTATCATAAGAGGGCATTTGCAATGAAACAATTAATGAAGTTTCCTCTCTACCACCTGAAGAAACATATCTACTCTTATTAAACGAGCAAAAATTGTTTATATATTTATATATTTGTATCTTAGTTCTATTTTTGAAAACGGCTCTACCGTTTTTGATGAAACCAACTCTATTAACAAGTTTTGAGGATGAGAAAACGATCTGGCTAGGTCTGGACCTCAACAAATTTCATCTTAATTGATCTTTTCTTAATTAAAGTAATTATTGACAGATGAAAATCTCAATAAAAAAGTTTTTTTTTCAATTATCTTTATATTTTTAATTGTTTTTTTAATTTTAAAACCCACTAATTGGTTATAGCAAATATTAATATATTATATTAAAATTAGGATTTTTTTTTGTTTGTGATGGTGGGGGGTGTAATCTCCGAAGTCGAAGCTCAAATAAAATGTATACGCTAATGCATGTAAAATAATTGGTTCAATACAATTTATTATTATTATTATTATTAATTTTTTGTTTGTGAATTGGTGGAATAGAGTTGAATTGGAAATAAATATTATCGGAAAAGAGGTTTTTTTATTTAATTAGTTTTTTCCTCTTATTAAAAACAAGGACTAAAAAGATGATCAAGGACAGTCGATGGTGGAGAAGTAATCTCCGAAGTCTAAGCTCAAATAAAATGTATATATTAATTCATGTAAAATAATTTGTTCAATTTTTTGTTTGTTTTTAATTAACAGGTGTCTAATCATAACATTACAGGTGTGTTTACAAATAAAGTGGTTGAATTGACTTTTTTTGTATAACTTGGAAACAAATCTTATTTAATTTTATGTTTTTATTTCAGATCCTATACAATTATTTTTTATTATTATTTTCTTATTTATTTTTTTATAATGTTTATCAATATGAACGAATGTGGGCAAATTGGTGTAAGAGTAAACAAATATACACATAATATGTAGACCATTAGAAAGCTGGAAATGCAAAAACTGGGTGCGGGGTAGGGTGGATGTGGGAGGTGCAGGAGGTGGGGTGCATTTGTGGGGGATCCGGGGGTGGGAGACGCTGTTGGGTTGGGGTGGTGCCGAGTAGGGTGCAGTGGTGTGGGGGGGCGGTGTGTGTGGTTTCGGGAGGGGCGGGGGGTTACCGTGCATCGCTCAGTCCAGGTACTAAATATTTAGGCGTCTAACAAAATAAAGGGATATGTCACACCGCGATAAAAAAAGAATTAACAGCTAACTCGGAAAATTGTTGAATACCAAGCTTAATTCAAAGAATCTCATTAAGGCAATTAACACAATTAAAAAAACTAGAAAATTCTGGATATAGCTGTCTGGAGCGCTCTAAAGGATTGGGGATTGGAAAATAAGGCTCAAATTCTCTGTTTTGATACAACTAGTTCCAACACTGGTCGAATCAACGGTGCGATTACATTTATAGAGCAGTATCCAGAAAGAGAGATGACGTATTTTCCCTGTCGGCACCATATATATGAACTAGTGCTACGAAGTGTTTTTGAACTTGAATTACCTCAAGTGAATAGTAGTCCAGATGTTGTTTTCTTTAAAAAAATCAGAGAAAAATGGAATAGTTTTGAAAAAGAATATTATAATGACCGACATAAATACATGAACGAAATATGTAGTGAGAGTGAAATACAGGTCAATATGAATTATCTTTTTAATGCACTAAAAAATGAAAAATTGAAACACGATTATCGGGAGCTCGTAGAATTATGTATAATCTTTATTGGAAAGAAATCAGACTCGAAATTCAAAATCAGATCGTCAGGAGCTTTACATCATGCTCGATGGATGGCAAAGGCAATTTACTCGTTCAAAATGTTTTTATTTAGACATCAATTGACTTTTCTCATTAAGAATTTTAATATAGTTGAGACCGGGTCTATTTGATACATGGTCAAGTTGATACAGGCCAAAACACTTCCTAATGCGTAGACGCAGACAAGTGGCGACTCGATTGGCTAGACAACCGATTGGTACTCTGCAATCACGCGTGATCACTTGGAGGAGGTTGCTTCGATTTGTTAGTTGTGAACTAAAAACTGTTTTTCATCGTCGAAAGTAAATTTTCACTACTGTTTTTCAATTATTATTGTAAGTTCATTTGTTCGTAAATTGTGTTATCGACAACATCACGTTGTTACATGTTATAAAGGTAAGAATTTCACCTTTTTGACTTTGTTCTAACTTTTTTCGGTTTCACGTATTTTAGAGTTTAGTGTAATGGCGACGTTTGGGTCAAGTTGATACGCTTATTATGGGTCAAATTGATACGGTGTTTCAACTTAACTCACAAGCGTTTCAAGAGTTATTCTTCATCCAAGCCTGGCCAAGACTGGATCCAGTGTATTTCCTGCAAGAAGTGGGCACACGTCGCCTGTACAGAGAACAACCCCTTTTACACTTGTATTAACTGTCAATCAGACCCAAATTCCTCTTCAGAGTCGGAATAATCGGTCACAATCAATGATTGTTACAGTTTTCATTTTTCCCAAAATGTTGTAGATTTTAAAATATCTTTTATAGTTACAATAAAACTTGTTCATATTTCTGTTTTGTCTATTATTTTATTAATTCCTGACACCGCATTAGCTTAGTCAAAGGCGTATCAACTTGACCCAGACCGGGTCAAGTTGATACATCTTGCAAATTTTTTAAAACTTTTTTTGACAAGACAATTTTAATTTTATAAAGAATTTAAATATCACAAGTTATAGCCAAATAGTTATAGGTACGAATTACACTTACTTTATTTCAAAATGATGACAGGAAAAAATTACAAAAATCAGGAAGTAAAAAGTGTATCAACTATACCCGGTCTCCCCTAATATCAAATAAGTTTTTCAGAAAAAACAATAGAAGACTTTAAATCCCAGAAAAGTTTAAATTTATTAACGACATTGAATGTCGATAATAGCTTTCTGAATCTCAATCCAGATCTTTGGGATTGGGACGATTCTTATTTAAAATCACAATAAACTTTTCGTAATTTCCGAGTTGTGATGAATGATACAGCCGAAAGAGAAGTGAAATTGATGCAAGATTTTAATGGGATCTTGACTGTGGATTAAGATCAGAAGCAATTTATACTCCAATATGTAGAAGACCACAGAAAGCAGTACCCGGACTCCAAGAAAATAACACTTAAAAGAAAATTTATTTAAATAAATTATTAAAATTTAAATTTTTTGTTTCATATGCTCTTTTAAAAATACATTTAATTATTTTATAAAAAAATCTTACAAATGTATATATTTTGGCTGAATTTTCAGAAAAACTTTTCTCCTTCATTTTTAAGCTCTTTGAGGCATGTGTTAACTTTAATATTTTGGTGAAATATTTGATACACTTTCATATTATAGTAAAACGAAAAAAAATATGGGTTGCGAAAGTAAAATCACTCCTATAAATAAGGGCACTCTAATGAACATACATATGTATACATAAAAATACTGTATTTAAATACAGTAGTATGAATTTACATTATTTTTAATTGTACAGTAAATTAAAACTATATTAACATTATACGAATTAACGAGATTTTCCCAAAACACGACTCTAAATCAACGGAAAAATACGAATTATGAGAAGTTTTGTCGATCTTGTAGAGGAAAAAATACATTATACCGAGGGGACTAATTGCATTGTTTTATATGAATTAATGAGATTTTTCCAAGGGACCAGCACTTTCTTACGATTTATCGGGATACGAAATATCAGAATTTCACGGTATATGAAAAATATATATTTTATAACAGTTTTTTCTTTAAAATGTTTTCTGTTTCGCGTTCTATTTATGTAAAAATCAATCATGTGTTTTTATGAGGTTTCTTTTATTTAAAGGAGGTCACACGAAGCCTTGTAAGATCATTCTCTCTAAGCAGAGGTTCTTGAATTTGTAACTCGTAACAGAGTAGCTTTGGCTGTTTTCGAAGGATGACAGGAGGTTTAGACGCTCTTAGCCTAGCGGCTGAACGCTTCACTTTAGGAGGAGAATTAGGCAGAGGCGCCTATGGACAAGTCTTCAGAGCCAGAGACACGCAGCAAAGTAAGAAATATTATAGAAAATATAGTAAATAACATTAATTTCACCATGTTGAAAAAAATAGTAAATAACATTAATTTCACCATGTTGCAAAAAAATAGTAAATAACATTAATTTCACCATGTTGCATTACCATTTCTCTAAAATTAAAATATAATGATTAAAAGTAAAATTTAATGTTAATTCATCGTAGGGGTGTTGACAAAAGAATTTTTTTAATTTTTAATTAGAGTTGAACGTCTCGTCGATCTTTTTTAATTTCTTTCAATAAAAAAACAATAAGTTTCTCTCAGTTGATTGAGAAAGAGTGGGCAAGTGAAAAATAAAAAAATAAAAATAGATTATTATAAAAATTTACTCAGAACACCGAAAGGCGGTGGGTGAAGCTTTAGTAGTGAATTCACTCCCTACCTCCGACCGCCCTAAAAAAAATAATTGCTAGTTGAGCTTAAAAAAGTCTGAAACGTAGAAAAAAATTTCAATAATTATTTGTTTTTTCCCTGTATCTGTGTACCACAATTATTGTTTTGCCTAGGATTTAAAGCTGTCAATAATATTAAGATATTTAAAAGATCACTTAAGAATTTTCTAATTGAGAAATGTTTTTACAGTATGAATGAATTTTTAAAAGGACTATGAGAATTAGAAGGAACATCTACAAATCTGTCGTTTTATTTTTCTAAATAATATGTAATATTTTTAACGTATGTGACGTATCCAATACCATTTTTTTGTGTAAACCTATACCTTAGTCTAAAGTCTAAAATATATTAAATTGAAATTGTCGGGATTACGATACCCACGATAACTCAAGAACGGAAAGTCGTTTGTCTACTTAAATGTTTCTATGTTCAATTCGGAGAGCTAATTCGATTTTGAACACTCTATCACGCCTATAGGCCTATTTCACATTATTAGGTTTTGAACGTGCGGCAAAAAACCGTACGGCTGTAGAAGTGAAGAAAAGTATGGGATTTTTCACATTATATGACGACGGTAAATTGCCGTGTTGTGCAGCAACCATGTCTTAGTTACTACATTTGACGGTCGCCGTACGGCGCTTTCGAAACAGTGACCTACTTGACTAAATGCATTCTTCCACATTGGACGGTTTTTCAATCTTCAAAGAATGTATAAAATAACCCTACTTCCTCTCTTTTCTGATTAATGAGGTGTACCCAAAAAAAGGCGATGTTTTACTCTTTTTCGGTGAGATGAAGCAACCCCAAAGCAATAATTTGTTTACGATACATCTTGGCAAGCACATTAAACATCATCATCATCATCATTTGCAGTCAAGGGTTAGGCCGTTAAACCTGTTCCGGCTAAGACATTATTCCGCCAAAGTCCTCTAGAACGTCCGCGATCTCTTTTTCCTTTGTGTTTATAGTTCAGGGCATATTTTGGCAATTTTGAGTCTTCCATCCTTTCGAGGTTGTCAATCCAATTTTGTTTATATTTATCCCTGAGATTCGCAGTTCTTCTCTTATTTGACTATTTTTTATTTTATCTAGTCTTCTATATCCTTTGACGCCTCTAAGGAAACGCATCTCCGCAGCTGTAATTAGGGCTGTCTTCTGTCTTGCTCGTGACCAAGATTTCACTTCCGTACAGGAGTGGTGGTCTGGCGGCGACTTTATATAGTTTTACTTAAGCCTCCATAGATGTTTTCTTTAAGTTTCTCCTTATGGTGGCGCACACATGTTGAAATCGGCGTAATTTTTTCTCGAGATCTATTTCCCCCACAAGACTCAGCTCGCATCCCAGATAATTGAATTGGTTGACTTGTTCCATTATTGATCCCTCTATAACAATCTTAGATTGTATAAGATGTTTGCCTCTAAAAGCCATAATTTCGGGGGAGACGCATATTAAAAAAATTAAATAAAAATATCTATCATTGGTCACGTCAAAAATCCGTGCAATGTCTAAACAACACAGTCACGGCAAAAACTCGTACGGTTTTTTGCCGCACGATCAAAACCGTATAATGTGAAATAGGCCTTAGACTTTCTGGTTCAAAAATTCAGAAAAAATTGTTTTATTGATTTTATTGATATCTTAAAGCCATATAATAATTGAATAAATTTTACTTTTTCTTCTATTTTTATTATATTTTTTTCTATCAAAGCCACTTGCCATGGATTTCTTTTCTAGATGGTTACCAGGTCGCAATCAAGGTTCAACGCCTGGACGCTCATTCTAGACCCATTGTTGAAAACGAATATCGTCTTCTCAAGAATTCGCCCTCACATCCAAATTTGGTCGACTTTCTTGGAGCATATCGACAACCGACCAACTTTGGTCAGGAGATTTGGTTCGTAATGGAAGTGAGTATACATTTACATAATAGAGTTGATTGAATGATCTGACAATCGCTTAGACCTCATCCATAAATTTATTTAAGTCTCCTAAGTTAAATGATGGTCAAAACTGAATATATATATTATTTTAAGATTAATATAAAGTTATGCAAATTACAGTGTGAAGAATAAAATTGGAATAAGGGTGTTTCTTAACAATTAATAAATAATTTTTAAGGAGTTCGGTGTTGGATCTAGGTGAAACATTTTAATATAATAATAAAACTTGAGTAAGATACGAGGTAGGTTTCACAAAAAAGAGGGGGCTAACCCCCGAAATATATCGAATTCAAAACTCAATTTTGTTTTATTTCTTTTTTGTGAAACCTACCTCGTATCTTACTCAAGTTTTATTATTAAATTAATGAATATATTACAGAATGCATTTTGAACTACTATGTATACCGAAGGGTAAACCGCGATTTGAATTAGGTGTACACCGCTTTGAAATTATGTGGAATTATTTTGGAATTCATTAGATAATGCCCATTGATCTATTGTCTTCTACTTGGAAATAAAAGTGGAAGTGGAACGATATTAGATCGCGGTTCACCCCTCGATGTATACTATTATTTTTTTAATGAAATCTATTATACTATCTAAATGAAATTTGTTCTTGTTGGATGACCACTTTTTTAAAACTATCTTTTCTCAAAACTGCACTAAAAAGCTGGTTGAAAAAAAAATTATGAGAACTCGAGTCTTGAGTTTTCATCATTTCAAAGGATTACAAAAAATAAATAAAAAATGTCATATTTTTTCAACACTCAATTTTGAACTTTACTAAAGCATATATATCAAAAATAGAAAAAAGACAATAAAAAAAAGGAGAAAAGAATGTCAGCAAGGATGTTTCCCCATAGTTTTCTCAATTATAGACACGTTACAAAAAACGTCCAACATTTCAGTTAATTTCATAGAAGAAATCGCAGGGAATTGGATAAATTATAACACAGAGTTTTTATTAAGTGAGCCAGATGTTTCGTCAATTTATTTTGACTTCTCAGTGGCTCATTTCATCACTCTTTGTCAAAAACAGTTTTTTCTATAAGACAAAACATCATATTATATTCATTGATCTTTCTAAAGAAGCATATTCTTGGCTCATAATAATCTTGGAAACGACTTTTGGTTGAACAATTAAAATTTGTCGTCAATTAAAACGACAACAAATTTTAATTGTTCTAGAAAAAGTCGTTTCCAAGATTATTATGAGCCAAGAAGTGCTTCTTTAGAAAGATCAATGAATATAACATGATGTTTTGTCTTATAGAAAAAACTGTTTTTAACAAAGAGTGATAAAATTAGGCACTGAGGAAGTCAAAATAAATTGACCAAACGTCTGATTTACTTAATAAAATAATAATGTGTTTTAATAATAATTGTGTTTTAATTTATCCAATTCCTGCGATTCTTTTCTATGAAATTTTATATGGATACGAATGATGTAACATTTTAATTAATCTTTTTATGTAGAGAGCAGCAAATACTAAATTAAATATTGAATTAATTGATTAAGATAATTTTTATAATTATTATACATAATATAATACAATTTCGTGTCCTATTACAAGATATGTGAGCACGGACCTATCATCGATCTTGTGAAAGGTCTATTATCTTACGAACGTCGTATGTATGAAGATCACATCGCGTATACCCTGAAAGAAGTGATCAAGGTGAAACAACATTATTTTTTCATTCTCTTTATTTATATTTTAATTAATGATATTTATATCAACATTGAATATTTTTTATCAGGGTCTACTCTTTTTACATGAAAAAGTCGGATGCATGCACCGAGACATTCGAGGTAGTAACATTCTTCTTACCAGAGACGGCGGCGTTAAGCTCACCGATATGGGAATGGCTAAGTTAGCAAGATATCTATATATATATAAAATTAAGGTTTTGTCTGTACATTGCTCCAAATCACTACAAATTTTGGTTGCACGTGTTTCAAGCAAAGTTATGAACGAAAACACCCTCAACAAAATTCCTGTCTGTCTGTATGTCTGTATGTTTCAGGGGTTTCCGTGAAAAGTTGCTCACGATTCACGTCAAAACCGCTGAAGCAATTATTATGAAATTTCATATTTGTATCAGATGTCTTCGAACTTACTGCTGGGTGGGTTTCGGGGGGTGGAGTGTGAGGGCGGGGTTCGTGGGTTGGGGGTCGAGGGGGCGTGCCTTGCAGCTAGTTATTAATATTTTCAAGAATATTTATTACTATAATTGAAAGTAATGGAAGTAAAATGGTAGTGAAGAAAGAAAAAATTAACACATACCCAAATAAGGTGTAATTTATTGAATTCTTCCTCCTTTCCTTTCAAACCGACGTTTCGAGGATTCTTCCCTCCTTCTTCAGGATTTCAAGGAGTCAATGAGGAAACATGTAAAATGCTTCCTTTCTCTCTCCACAGCAGTTTTAAACACTGCTGTCGATAGAGGAAGGAAGAATTTTATTGGTTTCCTTCATTGACCTCTTGAAACCCCGAAGAAGGAGGGAAGACTCCTCCGAAACGTCTGATAGGAAAGGAGGAAGAATTCCAATAAATTACACCTTATTTGGGTATGTGTTAATTTTTCTTTCCTCACTACCCCTGGGCTGCCTTCCATTACGTTCAATTAAAAGTCTACCAGTCCGACTCTCTCCAGAGAAAATTTCGTATTATTATATTATCTATTAATCCTTAATTGACTCTGACACAACATTGAAATAAATTTAAATAATTAAACTATTTTTTTACTTTCACATTTAATTTAACTTAAGTGTAAATACTGCGATCGCCTCCTGGAGCCTTGACAATTTGAGAAATTCTATCTCAGAGATGAAAAAAGTTAATTTCATTTTGTCAATTCTAGGTGAAAGGAATCGATGCCCTTAATACCTTCAACCGGATATTGTAGTCCCTCTGGGGAAAGTGCCTAAAAATTCATACATACATATGTACCTCCCTGCTTTTCGCAAACATAAATGCTACGAAATTCGAAACTTGAGATTGATAGGCTAGAAGGAGTATAGCAAGTTTTTGATTGAAATTAGATTACCGGAAGTTGAAATTTACATGAAAGATTTTTCATTTTGGGGGATTTTCTCACAAATGGCTGTAACGATTTTTTTTTAATCAGTGTACTTATCAAGTGTCATAAATTGTCATATATAAATTTTAATTCACTTGAAGTAAATTAAGGAGTTTTAAATTAGGAGTGTCGTAAAATTAATATTTGAATCATCAATATCTCGTATATATATAGTAAGTAGCAGAGGGATTTGAAACTTAAGCTATCTAGAGGCTATAGAAGAAAAATCGTAGAAATTCAAATTGAAATTATTTAAAAGATGAAAATTGGTATGGTATTTCAAATAAGGAAGAAACTAATGGGAAAGTCGTGTGGTGCCCAAACCAGTTGATTTTACTTTACCATACAGGGTGTATGTTCAAGTATTGTTATCGTGCATGAAAAAAGTGGTTTTTCGCTTCTTTTTTTCGAAATATCTCAAAAACAGCTGAAAGTATTTTGATTAAAAAAATTGGGCGAAACCATAGCATTTCGGTCTACAAAAAAAGGCCTAATAATTGATCATTGAATAAAATTATGTTTTTCGAGATAATAACTGTTTTGTCAAAATATCTGTTAGTTAGTCAGTCTGTGCTTTACTAAATTTTTGTGGACAAGCTAGCTCAAAAAATTGTGTGAATATCAAAACCTAATTTCATATGTAGTCTTGGTGCAATGAGATTAAGAGCTCATTAGATTTTGGTGCATATCGAACCAAAATTCAGGGGGAGGGGGGTTAAAATTTATAATTATAATATTTTCAAACTAAAAAAACAAGAAAATAAAATATACTATAAAATGAACCTGTAATAACGAAAATATTTTTTGGCTCCAAAATTATGAGGAGGAGGGAGGGGAGTCAAAAAATAAAAATCAACTAAACAAAACTCAACCAAATTTTGTATACATAATCAGTGGGCTCCCAGAACACTAAAAATTCAAAAACAAACCGCCCAAAATTGGGAAGGGCGAGGGGGTCAAAAAATGAAAATCTAGGCCCTTGGTCTAAACTCCTAAACTCAACCAGAAGTGTATTGTAAAGTCAAGTGGATGGCCAATTCAGAACGTGTCCATTTATTTCCTATTGATATAAGTGCTAGAGACATCTCATAAAAAATATATTTTTATTTTCAACAAAACAAAAATTTACCTTCCCTTTAAAATAATCGAAATTTAAGACATTTTATGATTTCTGGCAAAATAAATAACTTGTCAAATTTTTTATTTTCTTTAGTTTAAGGTAGTTGTTTCGCGAAAATACTAGCAAAAAGTTGATGCTAGAGTATATAGAACAGACAATAAGGATTCATAGTTCATCCCAATACTTTTTGCTGTTTATGTACCAATTCCAACGGAAATATGACTTATTATCTTCAACTACTATTGTTGTACTAACATTAACAAGGATTTTATTATTTTTCTAAAATTTATGTAATAAATTATATTTATTATTATTCTTCTGAAATCATCAATTTGTAATACAAAAAACTTCAATTGCGGAACAACTACCTTAAGATAGTTCTTTCGCGACAATCCACACAAAAAGTTTTAGCCTCGTAACCACTCTATACATAAAAATTTAGGTTATATTTTTTAACGTGACTGTACTTTTCACACTACTACATATATCCTCTTTATGAATGGATCGTTTACAAGCCATTGATCTTATATCCCCCCACTAAAAATAATGGCTCAAATATGTTTTTTTTATTTTTGATCAAAACTACGAGATAAATAATTTCAATTTTTTTTAATTATTCCGAATATATTATTCTAACAAATATTAATTGAAAGTCCTTTAATGAAAAAAATAAAATAATGATCATTTTCCCACCCTTTCCCAATCTACCATATGTAAAAAATTTCATTTTTATTTGCAATTATTTCATATTTGGTGTGATAAATCGTCTTGAAATTTTAACAGTGTGTTTATTATGCTTTTAATGGCCTATATTTCAAGTTTCGAAAGATTTCTTGAATTTTTGCATTTATGAAAGAACCATCTTAAGATCTTTAATACTCTACAGACAGTCAGACATTGTAGCGATACTAATAGGGTTCTGTTTTACTTTTGTACGGGTCCCTAAAAGGTGAAATTAAATTTTTTTTAATAATAATGTAGCGAGAAGTTCTAGGTAAGTATGGATCGTCATGTTAAGACCAATTTAATTTTATTAGGCATCTTGAGACGCCTGCGAGTAAAAGCAAGACTCGCATCGGGTCACCATATTGGATGGCTCCTGAGGTGGTTCTCGCCGAGAAGAAACTCCGACGAGTGGTTATGATAATCGAGTGGACGTCTGGGGATTAGGTACCTACTAATGTGGATCTTAATTTAAAAGTCGTATAT